>JASAMX010012827.1:0-22774 GCA_030248175.1 Microlaimidae sp. YZB2_3
TCGGATTTTGTACAAACTGCTTTAAACCAAGCTCTTGAAAAAATAAAAACCATTCAAGTTCATTTTGATTATTGGATTTTACCTTCGGAATTGACCAATCTATGCTGGGGAGATTAAAGTCCCCACCTAAAATTAAAGAACCGTGAAAATTATCCGTCAAGTCTCTTAAAAGTTCAAAATAATTTTGATCGTCTAATTTTGAAGATAGTGGCCTACGATACACACAAAAAAATCTCACTTTTGACTTAAAAAAGGAAAAATCAACTGCTACGACTTCCATATTTTTATATTTCTCAGTATCAATATTTACTTGAATTCCATTTAAACTGTTTTTTTAAAGAATACACACGCCTCCGCCTTCTGAGTTATTTTGATCAACTCAAAAATGTTATAATTTTCCCACTTATCAACCATTTTATATGTTATAGTTTCATCAAACCATGTCTCTGTCACCATGAAAATATCACAATTACAATAAACAAAATCCTGACCCGAAATCAAGCATTCAAATTCCGATAACGAGTTTTTTAAACTTCTTGCATTAAAACATAAAGTTACTAGGTTACTACAATAAGTGTTTGAGCGATCGACTCGTACACTGTCCTATTTGGAATCCAAAAGCTTGATTTCCTTTCTCAAATCCAAATCAAAAATGTAAGGGTTTCAATTGTCAGTGTAACGAATAATCATACGCTTATCATTACCCTCTGTTGCTTTTTTTCTGTAATTGAGCAACTTTTGTTGTTTTTCCCTTTGTTCATCAGTCAGCGAGGGTCTAACAAACACTTTTTTATAGCGGTCAGCATTTTTAAAATTTCCTGCGGACTGAACCAAATTGTTTTGAATCCGTTTCGAAGCTACTCTAATTTTAACTAATCTAGGATAATTAGGATTACTTCTACCTAAACGAAAATGTTCGTAGATTGTTATTTTTTCAGCTCCATTGTTAAGCGTCTCAACGATGTGTTCGATCGCTTCCTGCTCTTTTTCTGGGGTCGGATATTCTTCCAATCCTAAAACCACAAGCATTTTGGAATGCTCCTTCTCCGCTTCGATTTTCTCCATCCGAGCCAGGATTATTGGAAAGAGCCTACTAAACATTTCTTCGCAAATTTGGCTGATTAGATCAGGACCAAGTTGCTGACTAGCTTCCAATTTGTCAATTCGCTTTGACATTTCCGCCTTTTCTTTTTGCCAAATATATTTCTCTTTTTGTAATTCATCTATTTGTTGCTTCAAACAGTCGTTCTCTTTTTCTAAGTCTTCTTTTTAACCATACTTGTCAGAAAAAAAGTGCAGGCAATTTACAAGTCACTAGACCTATTCTCAAATTTAGTTAAACCTGCGTCTCAATTCAGGCGTTAGGGTAACCTTAGGCAGGTTCAACAAAAAAAAAGTTAAAATGGTGGATAACGTAAATATTTGACTTTTAAATACACTAAATAACGAATATAAGCTATTCAAACACCAAGCAACATAAAAAAATAGCTTACAAAGTTTTATTCATCGTATGTAATAGAATTGTCAGCGTAACGGTTATGAAAAGCACTTTAAATTAAATATTTATTTATAAATTCAAGGAGAAAATATTTTAGCGAGCCGCTTTGTACGTATTGCAACTGACTATGTATGTTTTGGCTTTTAATATTTAAAGCAATATCATAAAAAATTTTTCCATTTTCAAAAAGTAACCTAATTCTGCCTCTGCGTGATATGCAATAATTACAATATTTACATAAAATATTTATTTATGTCCACAAAATTTTTTTTATTGTTAAGTTAAATTTAAGTTAAATTTATCGTTCAATTTATTGCTTTATATTACCTAACAATTATTTTTAGCACCGTTTTTATTTCATGTATAAAGAATCAGATAAGAACTGAACTTTATAGTATTTTTGCGGTTGTGCAACAGGTATGGACTTAGGTGATAACAAAAAATAGTAAAAAAACTTAGATCATTTAAATTATTTACAATGGAAAAACAAAATTTTAAATCAAAATGAATTCTACATCCCTCAAGGGATTTTAAGTTTAAATATCGTAGTCTACTCACATAATTAAACGTAGGGTTAAGACCACATCCAGCAAATAAACGCTAAGTAATGGTTTGTTGCACTTGTTTAATGCAGTCATATCTTTTAAAAGAAAAGGAGACCAAACTTACCAAACGCATTTACCAAAGCACTAACATTTTTGGTTTTAAAACATCGAAAAATTACATTCAAAGTTTTAAATGCTGATTTTTCTATAAAACTACAATGACTAGAAAATTTAAGGGTATTGGAAAATTAAACACAAAGATCGAGGGCTTCAATGTTTACAGTTAGCTGGGTTTGATTTAGAAAATCATGTAGCTTTGGATTATTATAACACATGTAAATTATACAACAATTGTTCAAAGTAATCCTAAGTTGCCATTTGGTTGTCCAAGCAAAGAGCTTATCTAAATTTTTTTGTAAACTTTTATTGTCTTGATTTTAAAATCTTGTATGGTATATTTTGATATCATCAGCAAAGAGTTTACATTCTACATTTAAAACTTCGTAGGGTAGGTCATTTATAAAAATTAAAAAGAGTAACGGACCTAACACCAATTCTGAAGGCACCCCAGATATAACTTTACAAGAGTTTGAACAGTTATCTTCAATTACAACCTTTTGTGTACAATTATACAAAAAAAGTTTCAATCCAAAAGAAAAGGTCTCCTAAAATTCTATATGCTTTTAGCTTAGACAGCAATTTTTGATGCAAAACTGTATCAAAAGCTTTACTAAAGTCAATGTATATTGTGTTAATTAATTGATTTTCTCAATAGTTCAAGCGATTCGAAAAGTTGGGAGCATGTGGATCGTTTTTTTTAGAAAACCACGCTAAGCTTTTGTGATTAAATTATTTCTTTTTAAATAATCACATAATTGATCATAAACACAAGACTCCATAATTTTGCACGCTATACAAGTTAATGAACTTGGCCAATAGTTTGTTGAATCACTAGGACTACCTTTTTTGAAAACCGGTACAACTATTGTGGGGAACCAACTTAGAGGAAGTTTATGAGTTTGAAATGAAACTTAAAAAAATTCTTAAGGGATTTACCGAACTGTAGGCTATTTTCTGAAACAGAATATCGGGTGTTTTCCTTTTTTTATTTTTATGTTTTTTAAGAGTTTTTAGCACAGTTTCACTAGTAAATTTTATGTTTTTTAAAGGTATATTGTTTGGTACCTGCGAATTATTATTATTATATTATTTTTATTTTTATTTTGTTGAAAAACAGGAAACATACATAAACAAGTTAATACCGCACTGAGATTGTATGTACCTTTTATAAACTAGAAAAAAAATAAACCACACTCAATAAGCCAAATCCCAAAACCCAACTGCAAATACAAACCCAAGAGCTGAAAAGTTCTGCCAAAATTATGTCATGTACACCGGTAAAATAATTCCGGACTCACCACAAGAGCAAATGCCACAACAAAACCAAAACTATCCCACTTCCAAGGAAAAAAATGCAGGCAAAATTTTGAGCGCTAAAACTATAACACGCAATAAAGTAAGATACAAAACATTAAATAAATTAGTACATTGTTACACAGTAAAAACTATAGAACATTGTAATATGCGTTCTTTTCCAGGAAAGTATTTAAAAAAACCCTATCACGCATAGTTTTAAAAAACTTAGCTTAGTTTGATCACAAATCATTGTAGGAATTGTATTCCACAGTCTTACAGACTGTCTTAAAGCTGATAAATTGGTTTTAAAAAAATGTTTAATATTCAAATGATATTGATAACCATTTATTATTAATCGAATCAAGAATCGGGGTTACACCGTTATCCTTAATAAAGGTTTTGCTAAAAACTGCACTAAAAATTTCAGATTTTTTCGAGGGTCTTCCACAACTATATTATTTTCATTGATAAGTGCACCTATGCCATCCTGATTTTTACGTAAACTTTTTACATTTTGAAACAATTTATGTTTATCATTTGACTTTAATATTTTGTTTTTTTTTGCTTTACAAAAGTTTTTAACTTTTCTTTTGCACTCTCTATTCGATCTGTTATATTCGACTTTTTAAACAGGATCTTGTCGATGTTTCCAAATTTTTTTCTTTGTAGATTTTATTATTTCCATGTAACTTAAGTATTTTATTTTTGGCTTTACATCCTTTATTCTTAAAAGAACAAACTTTGTAATTGCTTCGTCAATTTCGGACATTACTATTTTCCAATGATTTTTGACATTAACACTAGCTTGAAAAAGATTTTCAAAGTCAATTCCACTCAAAAAACCAATCATCGATTGCCAAGCAACCTGGTTAAAATCCAGATATTTTTGTATTTTTTCTATTGGGTAGTGTTCCTGTCACTAAATAATCAATACTATTTTGATCACTATTAAATAATGGCTGAACCGTTTTTGTGCGAAAACGTGAAAATCTTCGTTACAAAAAATTGAATTTTAAAAAATTGTTCCTCTTGTTGGTTGCTTTATTTTTTGCGTAAAAGATTCTTTAGCAAAAGCAGTAGAAAACAAAGTATTTTAATAAATATTAGAACAGTACCCATCTAGCCAATAATTTTCACAAATATTAAAATCCCCAGTAATTACTATAGAATAATTAACAACGGAAAGTATTGATAAGGCTTCACAAATAATTTTCAATATTTTTTTGTACTGCTAGGTGGTCTATAAAACCAAATGCTACGTGACGGAGTTTTACCCAAGATATCTACCGTTACAATTTCAAGCAAATTAAAATTTTCTGGTGAGCAAATTTCTCGGCTTTTGAAATCATTACTTGTAAAAATATCAACGCCGTCCCAGTTTTATTTTTACGGTCTTTGCGGTAAATATTGTAAAACCCATAATTTTTTATTTACCCAATATTAATTGTCAATAGTAACCCAAAGTAACCCAATAGTAACCCAAAGTTCCATTGCCTTTTAATTATTTTTTCGTGGACGTGTTCTGAAAACAGAAACCCATACAAACAGTATGTTTTTGTCATAAAGAAATTTTTTTCTTAGTGCATTGGAAAAACAAAGACACTTATCATTAATCATTTCCTTCTTGAGTTATTTTACTGACAGATTTATCATGTGCGGAAGCTTAACTTAAATAGTGACCAGACCACCTTGGTTTTTCTTTTTAATTAAATATTAATCCGTGCCAAAATATAGTCTTAAATAAGAAGTTTAGAAAAATTTAAGAAAGGAGAAAACTTTTTAGACTTAATAAATCTGCAAAAAAATACACCTTAAGTGTTGACTGCAACTTACTCGTTAAAATTTTTTTATTGGCATGTTTTACACTAGACCCTCTGCCCTTTCTTTTATTGGAGAAAAATTATAAAAAAAATTTTAATACCTATACCGTCGGTTGGTCTGCAACGACGCCAAAAATGTAGGTGTTTAAAAACACTAAATGGATTACGGTTAAATGTATTATTTTTATAATTTTTGTAAAAAATGTCGTTCATTAATTACATGGATATTTTTATTGGCGTACCAAGATCAAACCAAGAAGATTACAACGAATTGTTCACACAGTATATGCATATAAGCTAAGGTTTTGGTGGCAGATTTATAATTAGTTTCTACAAAGGCTTTTCTTTTTAGTTGTTGCTAATCTGTGTTATTTTTATCTTTTAAAAAGCAAATTTTCATACGTGGTGAAAAAGCTGCAATACAATTAGAAATTATTTGTTTTATGCAACTCATTTTTTCATTTAATCTATTTTCATGTGAATTTTATTCTTAATTTGTAAATTGGAGTAATAAAGGTCGCTGCATAATGCATAAACCACTAAAATGTGTGGAAAATCCCTCCAGATTGTTCACATTTTTAGTACAAAAACACTAAATTAGTAATTATTCTTGGTGAGTGGGTATTATATCTTCACAGACCTGTGCACTGCACTGCTCCCAAGGTTTTCTTGGGGGGAAATTTCAAAATGGGTGGAGGCACGGAGAGGGCATGTTTTTTTAAACACTGCAAAAATTTTGCGATAATGCCGTCCTAAGAGGTAAAAAATGGCGCCATACTTTTTGAATACTTTTTTTATTTTTGGGCGGGGGGAGATAAAACGGCGGGGTGGGAGGGGGAGGCCGCAAAGCCACAAATATTTGGGGAGGGGACATTTCCAGACCGTGCACAAGTTTGCCCTCAGGATCCAAACTACTTGCCCTTAACATAAACTTATTTAAACCGCAATCTTTTTAAACTTTATTGATTTGGGATATTCAGAATTTTTATAAAACATAGGAAAATCAAAATTTTAATTGATTTATTAAAAACAGGCAGAAAATTGTTACTTATTACTTAGTAAAATAATCTACTAAATTTTGTTAGTAAAAGCATATAATCTCCTAACTTCAGTGGTAATTTTTTACATATTTACCTAACTACTTGAATTAGTAAAAAATCTACTCTTTTTTTGACTGGTTTCTTTTCAAAGAACTAATTAGTAGTTTTGTTCGTAAAAACGAATATGTACTGTATTAAATTGAGCAATACAAAGTTAAACTGTTTGTTTTTGATAATTTTTGTGGAAAAACCTTACCCTTAACCTTAACCTCACCTTTTTGTTGATCCTTTTTCCATAACTATATATAATGAAACCAAAGTATCACAAATTCTTCATAAAATATAAAGTAAATTACCGTAAAACGTGTAAGGTAAATATAAGGTACATCGCATACTATTATAATCAACTGCGGAAGAATTTTCGGTTGATGTTACAATTTTTTCGTTATGCCTTTTTTTAAATAAAAGACGAAATCATTTGGGAATTTTAAACTGATTGGGTTTATTGCTTTTACTTAAAAGTATATTTTTTAAAATGTGTATTTGAGGTGTATGAAAATTTAAAAAAATGTCTACAGAAGTTTGTACAAGCGGTTTTTCCTTGGGTGTCGATATTGCCTTGGCGAAAAAAAAAATAGAAAAGTTGTAAAAGATGGCTACAGATAAGAAGTTGAGGAAAACAATTCTGTAATTCGATTTTTTTTTTGAAATAAAAAACAGCAGTCTAATTAAAAAATTTATGTGTTTTATTAATAATTGTATACTTTATTATTTGGTTTATTATGTTTGTTATATATTGTTTGGTTATATTTTATATCAATCTTCATTATATATTATATTGTTCATTTAGTTCTTTTATTAGTTTACAACATTCTGTACGTATAAAAAAGATTTCTTAATGGCGCGGTGCGGAGTCAAACTTTTTGTTTTCGATTTTGATATTTATTTGTGAAAACCTTACTCCTGCCCCCAATAGCCCCTAAAAATGTTTTCAACAAAATATCTCCAGTGGTTCAGGAGTTATGAACACTCAAAATTGGCGTTTTTTGACAATTTTGTATGTGAAAGATTGCTCAATGAGTATACGATTTAAGTTACAAATTATCTACTCAACGAAAGCGGCTATTGTCTATGTTACTTTGATACCTTGATCCTTAAAATTGGTGCAGTATTTGTCAAGATATTTCTTTTTTTGTACAAAAAAGCCCTCGATTTTTTCGCTAAAAACACAAAGTGAAGGAAAGAAAGGTTGTAAAAATTTCACAAAATCACTGCCGTCATTTGGTATTTTTAGCGAAAAAACTGCGGGTTTTTTGTACAGGAAACGCAATGTTTCGACAAATATTGCACCAATCTTAACAATCAAGGTATCAAATTAAAGTAGAAAGTAACCACTTTCTTTGAGTATATAACTTGTAATTAAAATTTTTATACCCATTGAGCAATCTGTAACGTACAGAATTGTCAAAAATACCCATTTTTGGGGGGTCATAACTCCTGAACCATTGGAGATATTTTTTGTTGAAAAAAAACTTTGTGGGCTATTGGGGACAGGGGTAAGACTTTCACTAAAAATTATTAAAATCGAAGACAAAAAGTTTAACTTCGCATCGCACCTTTAAGTTTTTTTAGCCCACTTTCATCAGTCCCTTTAATAAGCGATGTTAGTATTTTGTTTTTTGTTTATTATAAGTTTTAGTGCCAGGTGCTTAAAAAAACACATCACGGTTGCAAAAACCAACATAAGGGGCGACCAAAGAGCTTCATTGCTAAATTTTTTACATGCTATGCTTTAATTACATTTTGAGACGCCATGATAAACTGTGAATACAAGATGAGATTTTGGCGTAAAAATTTTATTTACAATAAAACGTGTGACCGGTTTCAATTGTCACCAACCGTTTTCAAACACAATAAAATAAAATAAAACAAAAGATCAGTACATTGTTAGTATTACATAAAATATTTAAAAAAACTTTTTGAATTTTTAATCCCAAAAGAAATTTTGAATTTTTGCTAATGCTGGGGCTAATAACGGGAATAAAGTTAGGCAACGGTTAATAGTTTTGTGTTTAATCCTGGTAAAAAATGCTTCTTTATTTATTTTTTTATGGGTGCTGCTTTTTTCTCTCTCAAACGCTGTGTTGATGGTCAAACGGCAAAATGTTCGAAAATGTTCTGAACGATGCATCTTTTTAAATGGGATTTACACGAAACCAGGACTGTAGATTATCCCCAATACTGGCTACAGTATTTTTACAACGGATTGAACAAAGGGCTATCTCCAAGTTTTGGACAAGCCAATATTATGAATCCGTTACATGGACGAAATTTTCCTTCTTTGGAAAAATGGACAAGTCGCGTTTTCTGAGTTTTTACAATATTGCAACACATTACACCCAGATATATTTCACCCAGTTCACCATGAAAGAGGAGGTTAATAACAAACCGGCTTTTTTAGACGTCTTGGTACATAAAACTGAGGAAAATTTTCAGTTTTCTGTACACAGAAAAATTACTCACGGTGACCTTTACCTCAATTATAATTCCAATCACTCACACACCACAAAAACAGGATTAATAAAAACACTTATTTTTTGTGCTTTAAGAATTTGTTCTGCCCAGCTTTAAATCCTGAAATTCAACATGTAAAAATTGTTGTATCAAATTCTGGTTTTCCTAATAATTTACTAAACAGAGTAACAAGTCAAACAATAAGAAATTTTAATTTAAGGCCACATCGCAATCAGTTACTACCATCCACTTGTATACATATTCCAGCTTCTCCTACAATACCCAAATCGTTCCATATAATTTTGTAAACAATTTAAGGTGGAACACTAGAGAAAAAACCGCACAAAGTTTGTACAGTCGCTATTCAATACAGCTATAACCAAGTTTTATAAACTACATACTGTATTAATCTTCATGTCCTAAACATCATTTTTTATATTTTGATGAAATACGAAAATTAAAAATAAGCCGTAGGAATGGTCCACAAAGGGGATTCTGACGAATCGCAGGTTTTTTCACAAAATGACATATAAAATTTTTTTGTGCATGTCGATTTTAAAAATTTTTTGTACGTAATTAAAAGACGAGTAGATAAAACTTTCCTGTTGTTTTCAGGAAAATCGTATAATAATAACCAGAGAAAACCTGAAATTTTGAAGAGTTTTTTGAGAAAATTTTATTAACTTTGGAGCCTAATTTCTCAGTAGATTTCTATACGATTTTTAAATAAACAACGCCAATGTTTCTAACTCGTTGAGTTCTCCATTTTAATATATATAGTTTGTTAAAATCGGTTTGTAAACAAATTTTCATAATTTTGCAATGGATGAATAACAAAAAAAACAAAAACACCTAAAATAACAAAAAACTATTAAGGTGGAACGATACAGTTGGGATACCCTGTCGGTTCTTGCGTATAACTCGTGCCGTACGTGACGGATAGAAGTAAACTGTATGTTGTGAGAAAGGGTATTTTTTTCCGGTCAGTTCGGTATCCTTAACATTCTTGGTGGACTATTCCACGCCAAGAAATGCTTCATTGAAGAAAGGCATTTTAAAACTGTTTTGCCAATTTAACAGAACCAGAGTTAATATTACGTAATAAAAACTTAACTCAAGTTAGATACACCAAATGTACATGCCCACAAAAATTTTCAGCGAAATCCCTGCTAATGAAGTTTTTTAATTTCGTTTTATTACTAATATTGTTGAAATAAAAAAAAGTGATAGTAGAGATTTCGTTAAAAACTTAAAAACTGGCTCAGAATTATGGTACAACTGCTGTGTTAAAAATTGGGAACAAACTAATTCATATCAAATGATTAAACTTTCATTTATATTTTTTGATTTGACGTCGGGAAACTACATTTTGAAACGTTCGTTTAAAAGTAGTTTTTAACAAAGAAACTGAGACGGAGCAGTAGCCGAGTGGTTAGAGCGTAGGACTCAGAATACGGGAGCTCTAGTTTCGAATCCCCTTGGGAGTTATTTTTAACACCAAATAATATGTTTTTTTTAATTTTAACTTTTTAATTAAAAAAAATTGTACATTATTCAATACTGTATTCAACCCCAAGTAGGTGCTTTGAGGTGGTTTTGAAGTAAAACCGGAGTAGAGTCAGATGCCCCCCTAGGGGTGGTCGCAACCCCTCTAGCGCCCCTTGGGGGGGTCAAATCAAAAAACTAAGTTCGGATTCGTAATGAGGACCCCCGAAAACCCCCGAGTGGTTGTTTTTACCGGGGTAGAGTCAAAGTGTCCCCCATAGGGGGGGGGGTCGCAACCCCCCCCTAGCGCCTCCTCGGGGTCAAATCAAAAAACAAAGTTCAGATTCGTAGTCAGGACACCCGAAAACCCCCGACTGGTTGTTTTTGAAAAAATCAAAGAAATTTTTGGAACTTTAGTGTCTACCTTAATATTGATATTTGTTCAAAATCGGCAAAACAAGGTGGCTAAAATTAGAGAAAACCAGAATACCCCTACCACTTTCTGAAACGTCCGGGGTTGTTTATTCACAACCATGTACTTGTGGCGCCGTATACGCTGGTGAAACATGTAAACCGCTAAAAAACGAGTTAACCAGCATGCAGCGGATATAGGACAGTCCCGTTTAACCAGAGACTTATTTCTGACCGATATTAAGACCGATATTCTACCTCCGAACATCCCTGAACACCTAACATTATTTCAAGATTTCTCCATTCTTTGCAAAAAAAAATAAGCTCTCATAAAAAAAATTAAAGAAGCTATTTTTACCAAGATTAAACACAAAACTATTAACCGTTGCCTAAATTTATTCCCGTTATTAGCCCCAACACAAGTAAAAATTCAAAATTTGTTTCCGGATTAAAAATTCAAAAAGTTTTTTTTTCTTTTTTAAATATTCTATTTAATACTAACGGTGTACCGATCTTTTGTTTTATTTTATTTTATTGTGTTTGAAAACGGTTGGTGACAATCGAAACCGGTCACACGTTTTATTGTAAATAAAATTTCTGCGCCAAAATCCCATTTTGTATTCATACTAAGCTTTGTTATTTTTCTGGTAAAACTTTACCATAATAACTTTTTTGTATTTTGCAGATAACATAAATTTAAATATATAGGTGGCATATATTGCAAAAAAAGCAGAATTGATGGAGACGTATTTGATACAATTGGAAATAATAAACTATCACTGCCGCTGTGTATTAATGAGTGTAATTATTTGAACTTATGTGTAGCATCAGATTATCATTATGGAGTATGTCGCCTATTTTCTCACGTGAAAAGTTTATGTAAGAACGAATACAGTTACAGTTACATTAGGAAAGTTGAATGGATGTTTCAAGGTGATTGTTTCTATCATTGTTGTAAAATAATCAGTTGGATTACCATAAAAAACTAAATTTTAATAAAAATTAATAAAAATGAAAATAAAAACCACAGAGCCTCTAATCAATTTACGATTAATAAAACATAAGGCAAATATGATAAGAAAAAATTAAAATTCTCATGAACCTGATAAACAAATCAACTGTTTTTTTTTGTTTTGTTAGCGAAACAAATTTTTTAACGTGATTAAGAAAAGAATTAATCTATTTTATTGTTTAAATCAATAAAAGTTAGTTTAAATTGAATAGTCCTTTGAAGAATTAAATCTCAGCAATAAATTTCACAATAGGCGTTTAAAAAAATGACAAAAGTTTTAAATAACTACACGTCAGAATTTTAAGGACCCTCAAAAAAGTCCTATAGTTTTGTTCCATGGCAATGGTTGTGAGAAGTAGCGCCAAAACAAGGCTTCAAATTTCAGGGGTAAAAATGGCTAAAAGGATGCCGGCGCTTGTATTACACAAATAGGGGCGTCGTTTTTTTAACAAAACCGCGCGCAGTGTTACTATAGTATTACTTTCCTTTAGAACAATAGATCTAGTTTACCTGCCCATCCTTTTAATTTCAATGTGGACATATACCCAGATCCACAATATAGCTATTTTTGCTTGTGTACAGTTTTAAAAAAATCGCACATCACTATAAAACCACCAGCGAAAGGAGCTAAGTCAATTACTGTAAACGGGAGTACCTTTAGTTTAATTAAAGAACCTTGTTCAAAATAGGGAATACACAAAACGTGGTCGTCATAAAAAAATATTTTAATTGTAATAAAATTTAGCGAGACTTTTATCAATCAATTGGAATAGGTGTAAATGCTAGAGGTTGATTATTTTAAATAGTTTATTAGAGCGGCGCTAAACTTTTTTGATTTGATTAGATAAGTGTATGCTTATCTATTTAAAATAAAATTTTCAACCAATTTGTTTTTAGTTTCTGTAAAACAGGCCTTAAAAATTTTACCTACCCGCTATATAAAACTGTTCTTACGATCCAAAAAAAAAACAAAAAATATTTTGTTTTTAAATACTTGAATTAATTTTTGCCAGTAATCACATCAAACACGCGTAGCTTTCTTGCACTTAAAAACCATCAAAACTCCTTGAAATTTTAATTTAAAATAAAACGTTTTTTTAATATTTTTAACGGTAAAATTGAGGAGTGATATCAGGAGAACTTGTATAGATTTTATTAATCCATTCATAAGTTAACGGTAAAATTAAGGAGTGATATCAGGAGAACTTGTATAGATTTTATTAATCGAATTATGAGTTGTTGTTCAGTGTACTCTATGTTGTATTTAATTGTTATATTATAATTTTTGTGTGATATTCTTTTGTTCAAAACTTGATTTTAGTAAGAATTTTTAATGTCCGGTTTTATTCGACTGCTTTTTATTAATACCATTTTACCAAATCTTCTTCAAAACCTTTCTGTACATTTGTACATCTGTAAATATCTATCGTAATTCTTCACAAAAAAAACAAATACAGTAAAATTTTGGACCATCAAAATTATGTTGACACTTTCCAAATAGTTTTTTTTATTATTTAATATAAATTTTAAAATAAATTTAGCAACTACCGCGGATACAACAGCAAAAGAAACAACAGTAGGAACAGTACTACCTGCTATAAAAACAAATACAATCCCTATAACAACAGAAACTACAAATACAACCACTGCAACAAAAAAAACAAGTAACCTAACAATAACAGCGAAAAAAACAATTCTCTCTCTCTCTCTCCCTCCCTCCCCCTCTCTCTCTCTCTCTCTCTCTCTCTCTCTCTCTCTCTCTCTCTCTCTCTCTCTCTCTCTCTCTCTCTCTCTCTCTCTCTCTCTCTCTCTCTCTCTCTCTCTCTCTCTCTCTCTCTCTCTCTCTCTCTCTCTCTCTCTCTCTCTCTCTCTCTCTCTCTCTCTCTCTCTCTATCTCTCTCTCTCTCTCTCTCTCTCTCTCTCTCTCTCTCTCTCTCTCTCTCTCTCTCTCTCTCTCTTCTTTTTTAAAATGTCTTTTTAACAAAAAATTGGTACAAAAAAACTAACATTTTTGCACGTAAAAACTGCCATTTTGTGAGCATATAAATTTAATTTAAGAAAAAATTTATATTTAAAAAACGTTTATATTTGGTTTTTTTTAAATACATTATTTTTAGTTTAAATTGTCATGTTTCTTCTGTAAAAGTTAAAAAAAATAATTTATATTTGTATTTAGAAGCTAGAACAACTGCAAAAACAACTACTGCACCTGTGACATCGACTTCTACAGGTATAATTTTTGAATTTAAGATTTACCGTTCTAAGCAGCTATGATGTGTTGTGTTTTATTATAAATGAACCTTTCACAGAAGTTTCTAAAATTTGTTCAGTTTTTTTTAAACTAAAGCTACTAAAAAAACACCTAAAGGCACCTGCGACATCAGGTTGCACAGTTTCTATTAAAAAAACGTTTAGGTTTTTGATTAAATATAATACTTTTAGTTTAATTTATTGTATATCTTTTGTAAAAGTTAAAAAAAAGTAATCATTATTTGCATTTAGAAACTGGAACAACTGCAGAAACAACTACTGCTCCCGTGACATCGACTTCCACAGGTAGATTTTTGTTAAATTATAAATTTGAGGTTCTAGACAACTATGAGGTGTTATTTTTTATTATAAATGCACTCTTCATAGAAATTTCTCAAATTTGTTAAATTTTTTAGAAACGGAAACTACTAAAAAACAACTAAAGGCAACTGTAACATCTGGTAGAACAGTTTATATTTAAAAAATTGTTTAAATATGCAATATTTTTTGAGATATTGCGTTGGGCGTAAAAAAACACGGAAATTTTTTTGCCAAAAACACAAATTCACAGAAGTTATTTGTGCCGGTAAAATTTTGTAAACGCAAATATGTATTTCTTAGTTTCTTATTTGTGTTGTTATTTGTAAGTGAATAATGAGTGTGTATAAAAATTTTCACTTTTTTAACACAAACACAGGTTTCTAAATACCATGTCTTTTTATTTTTTTAAATATTTAAATTTAGTTTTTAAAATTGTTTTTTTTTGTGTAAAAACGTTTGAATCCTTTATCCTTATTTTTGGATTTTAATATTTAATTAAGCAAAAGCATAAAATTTTTTTCTTTTTTATAAGTAAACTGACTCTCCCTCTGCCTGATATACAATAATTACAATATTTACATAAAATATTTATTTATGTCCGCAAAACTTTTTAAGTTAAATTTATCGTTCATTTTATAGCTTTATATTACCTAACGATTATTTTTAGCACCTTTTTTATTTCATGTATTACAAATTACAAATAAAAAGTTTTTAAAAGTTATAAATTCCAAATTAAAAAAAAGTTTTTTTTAAATTTAGGCGTATCAACTGAAAAAATAAAATTCATAAATGAAACAAGAAGTACCACAAAAATGTCGAAAATCTACGCTTTGTCTACCGCACATGTTCACATTAAAAAAACGGAAATTAGAAAAATTCGACCAGTGAAAAAAGGACCACGGCCTAAGAATTTTACTGTAAGTAATTCAGGCTTATAAAACTAAGTATTAACCTTTTTGTGAACAATTGTATTTTACAATTGTACAAATTCGACCAGTGAAAATAGGACCACGGCCTAAGAATTTTACTGTAAATAATTCAGGCTTAAAAAACTAATTAGGGACTTTTTTGTGAACAATTGTATTTTACAGCAATACATACCCCCTCATCAATATTTAAAAAATCGTTCGAAGTAATTTTTTTTTAAATTTTTTAAGAAGATTATTTCTTTAAGACAACTTCTAACTGTTACTTAATAAATGTAAAAATCTAAAACAAAGTATTTATTGCTATTTCATGCAAATTCGCCTATTTTAAGCACTATAATGTTATACATTTCCTTAAAAGTGCAGTACTGAGTCAAAAATCTTTTATGATTTTTTGTGAAAAACCTTACTCCTGGCTACGATAGCCCACCAAAGTTTTTTTGTTAAAATATTTCCACTGCTTAAGGAGATATGGCCCCTAAAAAGGACGTTTTTTCCTTAATTTTGTACTTAAATAATTGCAATGGTTATAAAAATTAAAGCTACAAAAATAAACTCAAAGAAAGCGGCTACTTTTTACTTTGATTTGATACCTTGATTGTTAAGATTAATCAGTTTTTGTCAAGATTTTTGGTTTCTCGTACAAAAAAACTTTGATTTTTTTGCTAAAAATGCGAAGCGATGAAAGTCATTTGTTTGGCAGACTTTACAGTTTACGTTTCACTGCATTTGAGCGAGCATTGCGCTTGGTCGCATTTGTAGAAAGTTGCATTACGTGCATTTTGTCGGGTTCGAACCCTGGTTAATAATTTTTTGATGTTTCTTCAAATAAACATAAGAATAACACCCATAGGGACCTGATACCTGTTTAAAGTTTGTACCTGCAAATTTTATGTAGCAGTTGTCAATAACAGACTTTATTAAGTTTTTGATTTGTATTTTGGAGAATATATTTGTTTTTGTGGTTATCTAATCAGTATAGAAAATTTCAGAGTAGCCTACGGCCAAGTATTGTTTTTTAGAATTTGAGAATAGAAGGTCTACACGGTGAATTAGGTTTTCATAAATAAT
This sequence comes from Microlaimidae sp. YZB2_3, assembly GCA_030248175.1. Classification (NCBI taxonomy): domain Eukaryota; kingdom Metazoa; phylum Nematoda; class Chromadorea; order Desmodorida; family Microlaimidae; species Microlaimidae sp. YZB2_3. Next base: position 16,310 of record JASAMX010012827.1, read on the forward strand.
ATCATTAGAAAAATTTGTATATAAAGTACTAAAGTCTCCACTAAACGCTTCAATTTAGGGTCGATGGAGCTTCTGGAACTTGGAGCTGGAACTTGGAGCCAAAAATAGGGAACTTGGAGCCATGATTGGGGAACTTGGAGCCGTAAGTAGGGAATTTGGAACCGAAAATAAAAATCGCTAAAACATGTACCTAAGCCTAAGCGAAGCCTAAATATAACCCTAAACCGTTTTTTTCTTAAAGGCTCCAAGTTCCCATTACTCGTGGCTTCAAGTTCCTAAAAATTTTCTATGGCTCCAAGTTCCCGGCTTGTGGCTCTAAAGACCCCGTACCAACGCTTCATTGACGTCTTCTGGTTGAGTAAGCTTTTAAATTGGTTGAATACTGTTTTTTATTGACCAGTGAGCTGTTCCAATTTTATCTTGTAGTGATGTACAGTAGTTTTTTAAATGTTACGTTTACGATTTTTTTGTAAGCTAGGAAATTTTATGCTGAAATATGAATTATTTTTGGAGTTTCTAGGGCCTTTGCTTGTTGACGAAATATCGTATCTAAAATTTGTATTGACACATGCTGTACAGAATGATCTTTTAGGCTAAAATGTTTTACTAGAAAACTGTTTTCATTATTTTTAGTCACATCATATTTATGTTTGCTAAACCGAGTTTTCAATTTGCGATTAGTTTCACCAACAAATTGCTTTGAACATTTTTCACAAGTTATGGCATATATGTAGTTATGTCATATATGACGTTTTTAGTATTACAAGTGTATGTTTGATAAATATTGCACAAAATGTTTCTTGAGTAGCATAAGAAGTAACAGTGATATTATTGTTAATAAAGAGACACACTGAACACCTTGATTCATTAAAGTACTCAGTTTTATTGTTTTCAAGCTTTTGAATAAGAATTGTAATTTTGCGGTTATCAATAGGGTCGACAACATATTTTTTGTTGTTAGTTTTTTCATAATTAGCATGGATAGAAAACTCACAATTAATATTATAGACTACACCATTACGTACCTCAATGCTGTTAGCCTGAGAGTTAGAAGCGGTCGCTCGTGGGCTGCAATCATGAGCACCTAACCCTACGACAGTGCTCGTGAAAGGAGCATGAGTAGCTTTTCCACCAGTGGTGCCTATGCTCGACACACCAATGGTGGGTCCCTGCCACATTACTAAGGACGTGACGACAGTATGGGTCCCGCATTTAACCATGTCTCTCTTACCATCAACAAGTCAAGATTACCGTAAGTACCAAACCAGCCACCAAACATTCGAATTTTGAAAGGGATTTTTTTAAATTTCTCGCGTTAAAACATAACGCCCTTAAACTGTTTTTGAATGTAATTGCAACGCGCGCTTTCCTAATCAGAATTTGAATATTTGATTTCCAATCTTTTATCCAAATCAAAGATATATGGATCACCATTATTAAAATAACGTAATGTTATTTGCCTCTTGTTACTCTCTGTTAGGAGCCTCTTTTTGATTAACATATCCTTCTGCAATTTACGCTGTTCATCTGTTAAGGAGAGTCAGACGTACACGTTATTGTACTTCTCTTTCAGATTACTACCGGATCGAACGATATTGTTACGAATTTTTTTGGATGCTACCCTTACCTTTAATAATCTTGGGAACTTAGGATTTACCTTTCCTATTCGAAAATGATCACAAATCACGACTTTTTCTTCACTTTCAGTTATAGTTTCAATGAGTGACTCGATGTTATTTTTCTCCTCATTGAAGCTCCCTAAAGCAAGATGAAAGAGTGATTTTAAAATTGAAAAAATAGGCTAATTAAATATAATAAAAGTGTCAATAAATTTTGTAACGGCTTACATATGACTTTTAAATCGTGAAAAATACCAAAAAAATTTCTTGAAATTAACTGTTAAGTATTAAAAACCAACTATTTTTTTTAAAATTAAACAGAGCAAAGTAATAAACCACCGTCTCGTACGTTTAAACCAATTAATCATTTTAAAGATTTAAAAATATCCCATTAAAGGTTTAAAAATATTGTAGAAGGAAACCTACAATTCCTTTAAAATATGACCCGCCAATGTCAAAGAATTTAGCTAGAAATAACGTTTTTTCCTATTACTTTGTGATAATTGTGATGTATATCGCGCTGTATAGAAAGAAGCCAGCGAAAAATTACTGTAAGTTTTTCTAAGCAGAAATTTGCGGCGCAAAGCTCAACCAAAGCTCTGGTGTTTTTTCTATTTCTTTACACAGTCGTAATACCAACCATAGTTTAAATTTTTTAAAGTTTTCAGCGTTTGATGACAACTAATTTGGTTTATGTTTTCTGTTTTAAAAAGGCGTGTTTTATTTATTCTAATATTTAAAACAGTGGCAGTTTATTAAATCCGCATTCCAAAGAAACTTTTAATTTAGTGCTTCAATGTGTATTCTGTATTACTGATAAAGATTAACGTGAATCAATAATGTTTCTCAATAATATTTCATTTGGCCATTATTTCAAGGTCATATTTTGATTGTAAATTAAATGTTGTTTAATTTTATTGTTGTTTCAAATTCATAATTGTTTTTTTTTACTATTACTTTTTTATTTTTACAAAGCATTTTTTCTTATGACAGGGCATTAATTTTGTGCAAATCCATATTTTAGTTTTATATTATTCACTAAAACCATGTTTTAGCTGTTTTATTTATTTTGTACAAAATTATAAATAATTATTTATTATTATTTGAACATTTTCTACGGGTCTAACCTTGCTATGTTTGCATTATATCTGGCTAACACCGAAAATTAGTATGAAGTACGGAAGTCATTAGTTCTAAAGCTAAAGCTAAAGTACTTTAGTACTAAAGGGTTTTTGGGCTTAGTACTAAAGCTAAGTCGCGGCTAACCGGAAATTAGCGAGCAAAAGCTCGGCAAAAGGTATGGGCCCGGCAAAACGTTAGCTTTTGCAAAGAAAATAACAAATCACCAAAAAATCAAGTGTTCCCATCAATCAAAAACACAATTATTTAATAAGATTTCTATCAATGAAAGGAAGAAGTAATGGAGGGTCCACCCTCCCTCCTTTAACCTCAATTTTGAATCATCTTTCTAGACAAAAATTAAGTTCGCCTCAGAAATTTTTTTTCAATCTGTCTCCCCTCCAGAATTTTAAATCTGACACTTCTAAAATATTTTGTTTTGAAAATCAGACACACCCTGACCCCCCTCTAGATTTCAGAATTTTCTATCCAGGATCTACCCCCTAACAAGCCAGCGAGTACCGAAGGAACCCGTAGGACTTCCCTCCCAGAATTCAAGATGCAATTTACTCAGGGTAACTAACCACTCAAACCCCTTTGCTGCCAAAATTATGCTCACCTGGATTTGAATATATTAAATTTTTGCTTTAAAAGTAATATAAGTGAGTTATTTGAAAATTAAGGCTAATTAAAACGATTTTTAGTTTCAATGTGCTGTGAGTTACTCTGGGTTTTACTTTTTTGTGTTTTTTATTTTGGTTTAAGCTTTGAAAAAAATTTAATTTTTTTAATTTTTGAAAGACTTTTTTGAGTTTCTATAGGCGTAATATTAAAAATTTCTAATTTCTACTATGTAATATTAGAATTTACTGAATTTTAATATGCAATTAGTGTGTTCTTTTAATAAAAAATGTTGGTTAAATGTTTTGTTGCTTTCGATATTCATTTAAAATGATATTCCTGACAGTTAACTATGTTAAATGGCTATTTACATTTAAAGTTAAAACTGCAATACTTTAGTTACAAGAACAAATTTAAAACTGTAAAATTAAGCCTACAAATAATGTTTTTAAAAGTATAAAACTAAAATCTGATGCAATAAACGTAAAAAAACGTATTTTATGTTGAGTTTTTACTGTAAACTTTACAGTGCAATGCTAAGAATTACCTTAAAAAAGAGATAGTTTTTAAAATTTTGTAACATGCTCATATTTGTCAGTTTGGCAAAAGCTAAGGCTAAAATGCTGTAGTACTAAGCCTTTTTTGGGCTTAGTACTAAAGCTAAGCCTGACCAATTATTGGACCTTTAGCACTAAAGCTAACGCGCAGCTAACCTGAAATTTGCCGGCAATGCACACCCGAAGTATGTAGACATGAGCGGATAAATTAAAATTGTGCGGTTATGTCGTTTTTTTAAACAAATAAGAACGCAGATTTTTTTAATTTCAACTTTTTACAAAAGACACAAACAGTACCAACTTTAGCCCTTAAAACTTGCATTTAGGTTCCAAATTGAGAATTTTGATAAATAATTATTAAAATACAAGTTTTGATCTTTATTATTAAACCGATTTTGTTAAAACAACTTTAATTTTCATTATTTAACAGTAATATTTAATAATATTTTATTTTATTGCATTTTATCACTGTTTTAGTTTCTGACAAAAAGCTGTGTTTTATCAACATCAAAACGTTGGTTTAAAAAAAACAATTCAAACTTTGTCTGTTAGCCATGTATAATCGCCCATCGTCTTTGATTATTTATGACGTCACAGGCAACTCAAAAAGACTCCTAAATAATCCTGAAGAGCACTTAAATAGAGCAGCAACAGTAAGAGACACACAAAAGCTTTATAATGTAATTTATTTAAAAAATATTATAGATGTCAAAATCAGCTAAATTAGCCACAACTGTCATTCAAGGTTTGGGCTGTACTGCGGTGGCTGCCGTTACAGCTACATTAGCGTTTCTACTAACAATTGTCTACTGGTAATTTTTGATTAAAATTTTGTGTATGACCATATAAATTATTTGTTTATTGTAGATAAAGTTTTCAAAGAATGCGAATCTCTACCACAACAAACTGTTGGAGTGTTGAATTTTTAAACACATTATCAAGAATTATTCCATATTTTTTGTTTAATTCTGACATGTGAATATATCCAAATTTATACTAACGAAGGATTTGTTAACAAAAAAAAACCATTTCATTGATTTTTACAAAACTAAACTATTGCAACTCATGTAAATTAACAATGTTACTGTCTACAGCGTGTTGTTTAAATATTAAAAAAATGAAAGATGTTAAACATGATAACCAAACTAAGTAACCTAATACACAGATATTTATCAGTGGGTTGAGCCAATTGTAGTAAATTTTAGTTTTAGAAATTCTTGAATAGTTTAATAAAAACTTTTACCTCTGACAAAAAAATTATCATTTAGGTCTAAAAACCCCGAAGTACGACTTCAAGCATGGCAGGATATTTTTATGTTTATATCTCAAATACTGGTAATGTTTTTTCGAGAAAGGTCTGTCTTGCCTGTGAAATCAAATGTAAATTTTTTATTTTACTTTTTTTTAGTTGACAATATATATTAAAACCTTAAGTAAATGAATATATAATATATTTTACTTCAAATTATGATTTAAATATATATAATTATTTGATCCACAAACAAATCATCAACAAACTTAAATATTTAACGAAAAATATAATGTTCCACGACTCCATTTAATTACAACCAATAGTTTATAAACTTTTTTTTGAATTTGAAAAAATACAGAATACAATGCACACAAAATATATATTGTACATTTCTAATGGTCTAAAAATGCAATTTTCTAATGAAATTTTAATCTAAATATTCTTATATCGAATAGTTTTTTGTTACTTTTTAACCAAAAACTTACTATTTTTGGCTTCCCAAACACTACTTTAACCCAGTAAGGACGGCTCTTGAACCGGTCCCCTGAAGACTGGAAGCAGGTAGCAGGCGGCTAAAACTGCCTTGGAGGAAGCATGGACGCAGGGTTGAGGCAAGTAGAAGGCAGGGTGGAGGCATGTAGGAGGAATGGTGAAGGCAGGTAAAATTGTTTTGGAGGCAGGTAGAAGGCAGGGTGGAGGCAGGTAAAACTGCATCGGAGGCAGGTAGGAGGCAAGGTAGAGGCAGCTAAGAGGCAGGTTTAGAGGCAACAAAATTTCTGATTGAGGCAGGTAGGAGTTGGGTAAAACCGTTTTTCTCAATTCAGGCACCCCGCTCTTACTGGGTTATACAAAAAATGTACAAATTATTTTTTTGGTTAAAAATTTTAAAAAAACAGGCTTTTAAAAATCTAATAAGCAGTTTGATGGAGTATCTGAAAGTAGAACTTATGTATATGCCTTAGGAACTATTTACTTTTAAATTAGGATTATATTTTTTAGTCTGAAAACATTTTATAGTATTGTGAAAAATTAAAAAAAAGATTTTATTGTGACTATATGATAAAATTTTTTTTTAAATTGAAAATTCTAATTACTAAAACATATTTAACTAAAAAAACTAAATACTAAAACATACATAACATAATTTTGAAAGGTAAATTTGGCTTATTGTACCTCGTGTATAATAAAAAATTTTTATTTACTGCAAGATAGTAATAATTCTTTTTGTGTTTTTTGGATATAAAATGGTAATTGTTGTTCTCTTTTAAGTTATTCACACAGCGGCGAAGAAATTTTT
>JASAMX010012828.1:0-18878 GCA_030248175.1 Microlaimidae sp. YZB2_3
GCTTCATCAATTACTACAACTATTACTATTATTATTGTTACGGTTAGCGTGCGTCGGGAAGGATAAATAATGACAATATTTTAAAACCCAGGGCGTTGATGTTTCGGAAAGGATAATTAATGACAATATTTTAACACCCAGGGCGTTGGTGTTTTCCGCGATTCCCCGGAATCCAATTAAGAAAATGGAAAGTTTTCCCATCCGTAAATTAATCGATCCTTTTGCACCCTTAATTACCTAATTTCTATTAGTCACTCTACCATTAACTTGTCCATCATTCGGATGTCCCTTTCGGACGGTGGTCCATCTCGCATTTTCCGGGACATTTTCCCACCAAAACACCATAGTTAAACAATTTTTTCCCGGTTTTCACAATAATCGTCCGCGTAGAATGGCTCGGCGTGCGTCTTTAATCATATTATTGTTTAATTTTTATTATGATTTATTTGTATTAGGATCACTGCAGTTTTAGGCTGCAGTTTTGGGTCTTTTTTTGTTAATTTTTATTAAGTTTGAAATTTGTAAAAACGTGACAAACTTCGATTATTAAATAATTGGCGCCCGTTAAACCACTCGTTTCCGGTTTAAACAATTGTCTCTGTACGCGAGGTAGGTAGATGAATTTTACACGTATGGTGTGACACTAGTGTTTGAAAGATAGAAAATTTATTGTTTACTGGTCACTGTATTGTCAACGATTTTACCCCCTGACAGTTTTCTGTGACAACTTAATTAATTAATTTTAATTTGGTTAATTTTTCTGCTTCGGTGTTTTTTTAAGTTTTAAATTTATAAAAACGCGGTAACCTTCGATTATTAGATGTTTTTGCATCTCATTTCCGCTGGTTAAACAATCGCTTCTAGATTAAACGATTACACGTAGAGTATAGGTAGGTTTTTTTAACACATCGTTTGATGTAGTTGTGTTTAAAGGGCGTCCGGAAGAAATACATTCTGCAAAATATCTTCGGAAAGAATATCTTCTGAAAGACTTTTAATATCTCAACTAAAGAAAACTTTTTTCCCTAAGCCTAAGCGAAACCTTAAAATTAAGCTAAAACGACATAAAAAAAGTTTAAAAAAAAACCTTTTTAATAATACTGAATAATTTACTGCTGAAAGAAGGTATTTTTTCCAGACACCGTTTAAAGACAGGTGGAGAATTGATTGGACGTGATATTGTCAACCGTTTAGCCTGTGGCAGCTTGATTAGTTTTAACGCTGACAGTTGTTGTTAACAATTTACAAAAAATCGGTAATCGCGGAATTTAAGTTTTAAAAATTGTTGAAAAATTAGAAAGATCAACAGCTGCAGTTTAATTAAAATTTTAACTTTTATCGATGTAAGCTGACACATTTTTCGAAAAGTTGAAAATTTATAAACAGCTTTTCTTATACTACATTACATATAGATAGCTGAAATTTAATTATTTTCTTAGTTTTTATCGATTTAGGCGGTGTGTGTTTCGTTACTATTATTACTACTCTTTGTTAAAATGGGCACACAAAATATAGTAACAATAAAATATAATGTGAACGGTGGGAAAATAAAAGCAGCTATGTAAAAGTTCGGTTTTTGAATTAAGAAAGTTATATTATAGTTAAGATATTCGTGAAATATACGCGATTTTTGATTAAAGGTGTGGTGCGGAGTCAAACTTTTTGTCCTCGATTTTGATAATTTTTTGTGAAAACAATACCCCTGCCCCCAATAGCCCACAAAAATTTTTTCAACAAAATATTTCCAGTGGTTTAGGAGTTATGACCCACCGAAAATGGATTTTTCGACAATTCTGTACGTGACGAATTGCTCAATGGGTATAACAATTTACGTTACAAATTATGCACTCAAAAAAAGCAATACTTTCTACTTTAATTTGATACCTTGATCGTTAAGATTGGTGCAATATTTGTCGAAATATTGCGTTTTCATTACAAAAAACCCGCAATTTTTTCGTTAAAAACACCAAACAACGGCAGCGATTTTGTGAAGTTTGTCCAACCTTTCCTTCCTTCACTTCGTGTTTTTAGCGAAAAAATCGAGGGTTTTTTACGAAAAACGCAATATCTCAACAAATACTGCACCAATCTTAACGATCAAAGTATCAAATTAAAGTAAAAAGTAGCCGTTTTTCGAGTACATAATTTGTAAATTAAATCGTTATACTCATTGAGCAATTTTTCACGTACAGAATTGTCGAAAAACTCCATTTTTGGGGAATCATAACTCCTAAACCACTGGAGATATTTGTTTGAAAAATTTTTGTGGGCTATTGGGGGCATGGGTAAGATTTTTACAAAAAATTGTCAAAATCGAAGACAAAAAGTTTGACTCCGCACCGCATCTTTAAGCGCTATCTAAACCAATTTTACTATAAATCGTTACTTCCTCCTTATTATTAAAGTTTGTATCTCTACCATTCACTGTCAAACATGATATAATATAAATTTGAATATAATAATTAAATGATCAAAGATTGGAAAACTGAAGTGAACACCTATTTTACACATATAACTTAAATTTAAAATTTTACGATTAAAACGTTGTTAAATGCTTTACTAATGAAATTTAAACGATATAAACCCTCCGCTTGGAAAATCGGATTATTTATTTAAACCTCCTGGCAGGTTTTTCCTGCCAGAAACCAAGAGTACCCATCCATCTTTCCTCTCCCCAATGAAAATTGACCTTAGGAGTTTGTTTCTGTCCGTCCGTCCAAAAGGCTCGCAAAGCCTATCCTTTATTTGTCAAAGGTTATCAATTTAATTTCAGAGCGTAAATATTGTTGTTTTTTGATGCTTTCTTTAGTAATCTTCTTAATTTAAAATTATTCACTCAAATTATAAATTTTATATTTTACATATTTTTATTTAGTAATATTAAATTAATTTAGTTAGTCACAATAAGAATATATAACACAAGAGAATGTCCGATTGTACACTTAATTTTTTAACAAAATTTTGGTAAATATCGCACTTGGTAAATTTTGCACGAGTTTTGTAGCACAAATCAGCTTTTTTCTGCTAGTTTTTCCGCGCTGCGATTTTTAACACAGTGTTAGTTTTCTTGCAGTAAACATGGGCGACTAAAGGGTGGTTCATACTTATGACAAAACATCCTTTGGGCAAAGTACAAAGACAAAAACAGCGTAAAAACGTCCTTTGGACTTTGTCCAAAGGACAAAGTCCAAAGGACAAAGTCCAAAGGACAAAGTCCAAAGGACAAAATCCAAAGGACAATGTGTTCATACTTGCTTTCCTTTGGACTTTTCCCTTTGGATTTTGTCTTTTGGACTTTGTCCAAAGGACAAATTTTAAGTAGCGTTCATACTTCGTCCAAAGGAAAAAGTCCAAAGGACGTTTTTGCTTGTCTAAAGGACGTTTTGGCTTTTCTAAAATTGTCCTTTAGATTTTGTCCAAAGGACGTTTTGTCATAAGTATGAACCAGCCTTTACTTGGCACTCGATGAGGTTTGCTTCGTACTGCAATTATTTTTGCGCAACAAAAAAGACTTTTTGCGCATGTGCGACTTTTCCAGCGAAATTTTGCTTAAAAATTTAGTGTACAGTCGGACATTTACTTGTGTTATATTTTTTTTCTGATAGCAAAATATAACTGTAGTTATTTTTTTAATTCGCTTAGGATTATTATAATTGGTGAGGAAAATAAATGATAATGTTTTTTTTCTTATTTTAATCGTTTTAATGGAATAAAATCTTTATATTACAAGAATATTTTTATTTCAATTTACACAATTATTATTATTATTGTTTATTGAAATTAAAACCTTGTTTCATTTTCGTTATTTAAAAAATACTAAAACATTATTTTAAACAGTTTGTCTAAATAAAACCGTGTAAAACGCCGCAAAAATGCACAAGATACACAAAAGACTAGCCATGATATATTAGCTGCTTAAAAATCTCAAACTAAAACTAATTCCTCTATATTTCCAAAATGTATCGTTTTGATTGAATAAACAAAAGCTGATCCTTATTTGGCAAGATTAGACCATTCCTAGTTATAATAATGTAAGGCCACTTAGGGCGGGCTAATCGCACTCTCAATCATGCTTTGCAAGCCGATTGGCAGTCGCTCATATTATGTATATTCATTCAAATCAAAACTTTAAATCGAATTGTGGCATTTTCCGCGCATTAATACCGCTTGTTATTTGTTTGAATAAAAAACTTTAATTCTTATTTTAAGTATGTACTGTAAAAAACCGCTGTCAGATTGCCAGTTCTTCAGTGAGAATTTTGACGGGTTATTTCCTTTAAAAGGCCCCAAATGTTTTTCTAAATTTGCGCTTGTGGCTTATCGCGAATCCCGTGTGAAAATGGAAAGATGTAGCTGACACGTTTATCGGAAAGGAACCACCGATAAATAAACGAGGAAAACGAAGTGCAGATATTCCCACTAATATTCACATATTGGCGTATGCTTTATTCCAAAACAAAATGCTCTGCTCACATATGAGATGTTCCTGCCCAAGTATACAAGTTCCTGTCCAAAAATGGCTCCGTAGCTCATAATATAGGAATGCTGCGTAGCTCGGAGTCTACGTGTGGGCTGTATATGAGTTTAACCCAAGACCGAAATTGAGTTCGGGAAAATTTTAAAAGCTAAGTGCATTTTATTTCTGAGACTAAGAAAGCGTCGTTTTAGGTAGAATTAGTATTCAGGTGATTGTTTTGCTTGTTATTCTGTTAAGTAACTGATTCTTAGCACTATATTATATAAACTGGTCTCTTTTTTTAATTTTAAAAACAATATTTTGCTTTAATATTTTCGAAATGTCCAAAGTGCCCGTTAAATTTCTACTTTTGTGAAAACGTTCGTTTTCTGCCAATTGTGAACCATACGATAATGATTTGTTTATACATTGATCTAATCACACAGCACTGTTGCATTTTTTTAGTTTGATGAAATGTCAACTGAAAAATTATACACACAGCAATCTTTGACAAGCGCGAAATTGCCACTTTTTCAAATTTATAGCTGTTTCTTACACATACAAATATAACCTTCAAATTGAAAAAGTGGCGATTTCGCGCTTGTCAAAGATTGCTGTGAGTATAATTTTTTCAATTGACATTTCATCAAACTAAAAAAATGCAACAGTGCTGTGTGATTAGATCAATGTATAAACAAATCATTATCGTATGGTAGAAATTTTTATTTAGTGAGCAGCTGCCCAAACCAAATGCAAATTTTCTATAATCCACATAATGTCCATCTCAGACTAGTCCACATCTTTTCTGTCTAAACATACGCCCGGGGAAAAATCGCCCCTTTTTCCTGCTCTATTCTTAGAGCATTTTTCAAGGCTAGTTAGGAATAGAGAAAGACCAATGCGAAGCAACCTGTTTGCTTACTGTTTGTTTACAAAATGTCAACAATCTCTTACGGCAGATTTTAAACATCCAGCTACTAAATAGTGTCAGAAGCTAATGAGCCGCAATTACTATTCTCCTCTCTGCTTTTTGGATTCGTTGGCAAAAAGATTTATTACGGCAGTTAATGTTTGCAAAAAAGGAAAAAAAATGTTGTTAAGATAAAATTTTTAAAAACAAAAATTAGTTTCCCAACTTGGTTCGGCTTAATTCCTTGAGCCATTGATGTCTCAAGGCTCGGCTGGTTCGGTTTAGCTTGTCTAGAGTTGTCTGCCGCCTCGAAATGGCAGATAAATAAACAAATCGTCGTTACTCTGACATAAAGAGTCACAATCAGTATAAAATCATTGTGACTCTGACTCATTTTGTTTAGATTAATTGTGTGTTAAGATATAAAAAGAGTCACAGTTACGAGTATTTTACGACGCATCTGGCTCATTGTGTCAGAGTAACAACGAAATACAATGTCTCAAAAAATTGAACCACAACATGCCCGAAAATGACGCAACAAGTTATCCAACGTCAAATTTATGTTAAAATATAATTTTAGAAACTAAATAAAAGTCTGAAACTAAATATTTTCCAATAATTAGTTGTATTGGGACCAAATTAAATAACACATTTTATCAAATGACATACCAAATCTTTGGATTTTTCTTGTTTATTTTCCCCTGCAATTTCGCGCTGCAGATATGTGTTTTTTGCTGTGAAAAGGGAGTGTGAGAAAATTTCGAGGATAATAACCATATGCACCTATATCTGTTTCTTACGCTGCTAATCGCAATTTCCCCATATATTGGCCCTCAAATCCCGTCGATAAAAATCTGGCTGGACTAATCCTATAAGCCGTTGGTTTTTTTTCCCTGGGTTCTCTCCCTAACTGAGACTTTTGTTTTTCCGGTGGAGCTTCATAATTTATGGAGCTATTGGCCGGCACTTGCAAGTTCTTAATGCTGTTATAAGTGTTAATCTAAGACGGCTTAGCGCCCCCATCCCCCCTGGTATATTCTTCTGGCCTGGGCTCTATTTCCTTTATTTAACGACCATTGCGAAGTTTTCTTGCCCTTGTCAGTTGTCGTTGTACGTTTTGTTTGTGGGAGCGGTTCTGAAGAAGAAGGCTTGGTTTGTTTTAAGAATATTTGTTGTCAAGAATTTGTCAAGAAGCTGGGAAGAATTAATGCCCAACTAGAATTTGTCAATTTTATTTTAATTACTTGACAAATTTTTATTTCTATTGTAAAAAACCCGAAATAATCGTGTAAAATACTTTTAAGCGATGCCGTGGAATATTTAAAACTTTTAACTGGTGAACATTTCATTTAAAAAATTTACATGATTACATTTAGATAATTTGACGATAGGTTGAAAAACTTAATTGTTGATAAATCTGCAAGTTGATAATTTTTCCAGTGAAAATTGCAGATTTTCCAAATCTTTTGCTCTATAAAAACTGGGTATGTACTAAATCCAAACAATCTTTTTGTTAAGTTTTTGGCATTGTTTTTCGCTTATTAATATTTGTTGTTTTCTTTTTCAATATATAATCTCGAACATTTGTTTTTTTTTCTGAATTTACCGCCATTTAATATACACTTTTTAGCAATGTGTTTGTTTTTTTAATAAATTTTTGACAATCAATGATTTTTATAAACGCATTCATAGTCCTACCTTTTATTTGTGCGGTTGTAGGTTTAATACTATCCCGCTTTTGGCACCAAAATTATGGTACCACTAAATACCTTAAAGAAGGAAAATTTTAATGGCTTTTGTTTTAAAAATTAAAAGCTAACATTTGGAACCGCAGATAGAGAATTCGGAGACGTCAAAAATTTTAGGGGTCTGCGCAAAAATAGAAATTGGAAGTTCTTAGTAAAAAAAATGGCTTAGGCTCATTTATGGATTTTTACGATTTCAAAATTTCGATTCGAAGTTTTTGACTTGCGGTCCCAGTTTTTCCGACTTCAGTTCTAAAAATTCCAGCTTCAATTTTGACTAGGTTTTTTCTCCGAAATTTTCAAAATAAATGCCTTTAATGCCTACCTAATAAACGCCTATGTCAACAAAGCAAATAAGCGTTCAAGTATTAGGCAAAAACGAGAAAAAAATGTTAGTTTTATAATACCACGACAGACAAGCAGCTTAAATGCAAGTCTAAAATGTTTTAAGCAGCTAAACTTCTATTAAGATTTACGTAGCACGTGTATAGGATAGAAATACAAGTACTTTGGTTCCAATAATAAAAGAAAAAAAGGTTATTTTGTAAGAACGCCTTTACATTATATTATATTATTATTATATTATATTATAATATTTATAATATTTATTTACATAATTGTCTTTATCATGACAGAATAAGTTAGAATCGTTATAAAATACTCCTAACTGTGACTTTTTTTCTTTTAACACACAAATAATCTAAACAAAACGAGTCAGAAACATGTTGATTTTATACTGATTGTGACTCTTTTTATATTTTAACAGAGCAATAATTTAAACAAAATAATTCAGAGTCACATTGATTTTGTGCTGATTGTGACTCTTTTTATATATTATTACACAAATAATCTAAACAAAATCAGTCAATAGACATTGATTTTATACTGATTGTGACTCTTTTTATATTTTAACACACAAATCATCTAAACAAAATGAGTCAGAGTTGTGTTTTGTGTGGTATTAAATAAGAAATTAAGAATAACCAATTACACGAAAGTTTAATAAAATTAAAATCATAAAAAACTTTTAATGTTGTTTACCTGCGTAAAAGCGAAAGTATTTACGAACCAATTTGACACGAGCAAACGATTTTGTTTTGCACTTTTCGTCTGAAGATTCTGCTATTAAATATTTCAACCGATTTTCGAATGAGAATACTATTGTAAAATACTTCTGTTTAAATATACTGTTCACCATGTACGATTTTTATTAACAATCAATATTTTTGCCCCCCCCCCCCCCTGACAGTCAATGTGATTTTGAAGCTCGACATTTTTTAAGTTTAGAATTTTCGGTCCTATATACTGGTACCTTTTTACTGTGATAACTTTTTGTTGAGGGAGATTTTTGTGTAAACAATGCGAAAAATACAATAATAAATGACTGCAGCGATTGGATCTAATGATTGCATTGCTTTGTCTTTTCCTGGGTCTATACGCCCTATGATTCTCTTATTGTTTTAGAAAAAAACTATAGGCACCTTGCTCTGGAACTCCGTTTATACATTAAGTATGCAATACACATAGTGAGTCACCATAATGGATAATTACCGTATCTCCTACTTATCTTTTGTAGTATGCAGATCAACCCTCGAAATTTCGCGCGCTTTCTAAGTTTGATCTGCATACTACGAAAGATAAGTAGGAGATACGTTAATTTCTATTATGGTGACTCACTATGTGTATTGCATACTTCATGTATAAACGGAGCTCCAGTGCAAAGTGCCTAAAAACTCAATTATGATTCTCTTATTGTTTCAGAAAATAACTATAAACTCAATATAAACGTAAATTATTTCGAAACTAAAAGGAGCGCTTGACGTTCTTTTCCTAAATGTCATGTTTCGGAGCTTTGGTCATGTAAAATTTAGAAAGGTCCGAAAATTCCGACTCTCAAATGAGTATTCTAAAGCTTATATTATTATTTTACTAATATTTTGACTCCCATTTTTAACGCTTTTTATATAAGCTTTGAAGAAATTTTTGTATACAAAAGTTTTTAAACATATGATTTATCTGGTTATACTGTTGGGAACAGCACCCGATTTCAGTAGAAGGCACTAACGCCAAAGTGCCCCTTATTTGCTTCCAATTTAGGGGCCCTTACGGCTGAGTCATTTCAGTGGATTTTTTCGCAATAAAGTGCCCCTTTTTATAAGGGGCCCAAGCGCTAGTTTTTAAGGGAGGTCGGGACCTCCCTAACTCGATATAAAAAATTGAAAATGATCACAATAAATCACATTAATTAGCAAAAAGAAAGAATATTTATTAAAATTAATTATTTAACAAAATATTAATACATATTTTAAATGGATTTTAAAAAGCCATTCCAAGGGGCCCTTGGAATGGCTCTACTGAAACGAGTACAAGCTAGTGCCCCTAACTCAAGGGACACTTTTTTTCTTAGGGGCCCTTAAGTTTAGGGCCCTCTACTGAAATCGGCTGCAGCTCCACACTTCGACGGTGTTCCGGAGCTCCGGAGTCAGGTGTGCGCATTCTTCCCGCTTGTTTACAACCCCACACTTAATAGTGATTGTGTCGAACATTTCAACGCTCCGGAGCTTTAAAAAGCCGTCTGAAGCTACCCAAACGTGAGAAACATCAGCAATAGAAACCCTTTCGTCAGGTGTGCTTATTCTTCCTGACTATTCTAAACTCCACGGATGGTGTTTATTGGGCATTTCAACGCTCCGGGGCTTTAAAAAGCCCTCCGGAGCTGCCAAAACCAGAGGAACATCACCAAAAAAACAATCACCAACCAACATCAAAACCCCTTCGTCAGGTGTGCTCATTCTTCCCGCGCGCGCTTACCACTCCACTCCAATTGGAGTGCTTGTTTTGAGCATTTCAACTTTCAATTCCCTTTTGAAACATCCACGCTGTGGGTTCGCTACCCACCTCCGCGGTTTCCCGCCCACTTCAGCGTCCATTGTCTGGACTAAACGGCGCCTCCCCTTTCAAGTGCCCGCCGTCCAAAAGGTAGGATGTCCATTGGGAAGCTAATAAAACCCTTCTCTCCGATTTTCAACGCGCTCCGAAACGTATAGAAGGAACCCAAGCGATACTCTTTCACCTCGTGTAACCCCGCGCTTAACATTAAAGTAGGTAGTAGTATGCTATTTGCATTGGAAACAGCGAAGAAATTGGTACCAGGATTAATTAGTTTGTACCAGCCGCTGTTAGGAATATCAGTTTCAATAACCCAAGTATTTTTTGTGTTTTAGCGAATATGATAGGAATTAATGTGACTAATGTTTTAATTTGTTTTATTATTATTCTATTTTCCCTTTTTGTGCAGTAAAAAATATGTTTAAATGAGACTTATTCAGTTTTCAATATGGCATCCACGTAGTTTTCATTTATAATATAATAAGTCCTGCCTTCTAGTATTATTAAACCTTTTTCCATGGATTTTTATAATGGAAATAAAAAGAATATGTTGAAAGTATAAGAAATAAAGGAATATTACCAAAACTTATCTTAGAAGCGCAAAATAAATACGCCATGTAAACATACTTTGTAAACAGTTTTTATTTAGAATTCTGCTTATGAATAAAACCTCATGCACCGCAGAATATATATTTTCATGTTAAAAATTTCGGATAATTTTGCTGTAGTGGCCTAATTTAGTAAACATTGGATGCGGCTTTCTCTGCGCAATTTTATTTGAACCACGACGTAAAGCGTTTAGCAGATTTTACGTTTAATTTAAAACTCGGATGTTTTCTTTGTTTCGTTTCCAAGATTTCTGCCATAAGGTTTTAAAATTCAGTTGCTATTTTTCCTTATTTTAGAGATCGTAATTGAAGCAAAAAAATTTTAAAATTTGTGTTTAAGCTTGCAACACATTTTTTTTAATTTAATACTATTTTTTCACTTATCTTGTGATTACAGTTAACTATACCAACCAATTAATTTTGAATGTCGTGTATTTTTGGTACTAATTTTGGTGTTTCGTGACATAAGTTTGCGCTTAAAATGAAAATCAGTGGGTGTCTCCTTGTTTTCAAAATTTTATTCTTAACTGTATTAACGGTGATTTGGTTTGGAACGTTATAAACTCTTTTTGTAATGTTTTTTTTTAATTTTTAAATCTTTGTAATGGTTTAGTAAAGAGCAACTGTATTATGTCATTAAAAACGTAAAATAGGAACCATTATTCATTAACTTATGCATTTGTCCATGTTTTATTTATTTTAATACTCGTTACAATTTTTTTCGGAAGCCTGCTTTTTCGGAAGCGTGAATCCAGTTATTCAAATTGAATAGAAAAATTAGTTTCAATTATATTTTTAAAAATGGCAATTCTTAATCAATGTTAGACGTCACAATTTAATATTTTGTTTCATCGTGACCATGACGTTTATAATGACAATCCTTTACTATTTCGTCATTTGTATTTATGTTTGAAGTGGTATAGTGTTTAAAAATAGGAAGGAAGTTTCTTTTTCAACAGTAGTACGGTACGCATTGTTCACTTTTGTGTTGTTATTTATTTTTACAAGGTTATATATTATTTTTACTCTTGTCGTTTTTGCTGTTCTTTCCTCGCGTTCGCTTATAATGATTTTAGCTGACAATGGTTTATTTATAGCAATATTAACTTAGTTTTAATTATTTATTGATGGCAATATTAATTAATTTTATTACTTATTTACAGCATTATTAATTTAATTTAATTATTTATTTAAAGAAATATTAATTTAATTTAATGATTTATTTATAGAAATATGGCTTCCACTTCTGGCCGCCAGATGTCGCCGGTAGCGGGCAGCGAATGTTTCCTGTCCGATTCGGGCGGCTCCTGTTCCGTGACCGTCGGACCGATAAGAAATCTGCGCATTTTCTCCTATTTAGATCCCTGCGTGGACCCGCCGCAGTTGGATTTAAACATAAAAGTAAGTTTTACGATTGCACGTAAGAATTTTAAGGTGGTATTATTTGGAATTCGCGGCTATACGTTTTGTTTTGTGGGAATCAAAGTTGGAAGAACTAACAATTTAACATCTTTACGTTCATTGGAGATCATATTTAGCGATTTAATAGCGAGGTCTCAGATATTTCGGGGGAAAAATTCGGAAAGGATCGAAGCCTGTCGTCATTTGTATTTCGTCTGTACGTTCAAAACAAAAAAAAACGTGGACAAATAATAATAACGAAAATAATTTGGCGAAACGAAAATAGCCCCTTGGTCAAATAAATAAATCTTAAATGCGTACCGTACTACTGTTGAAAAAGAAACTTCCTTCCTATTTTTAAAAACTATACCACTTCAAACATAAATACAAATGACGAAATAGTAAAAGATTGTCATTATAACCGTCATGGTCACGATGAAACAAAGTAGTGATTAGGAATTGCCATTTTAAAAAATATAATTGAAACTAATTTTTCTGTTCAATTTGAATAACTGGATTCACGCTTCCGAAAAAGCAGGCTTCCAAAAAAAATTGTAACGAGTATTAAAATAAATAAAACATGGACAAATGCATAAAATTAATGAATAATGGTTCCTATTTTACGTTTTTAATGACATAATACAGTTGCTCTTTACAAAACCATTACAAGAAAGATTTAAAATTTAAAAAAAAAACATTACAAAAAGAGTTTATAACGTTCCAAACCAAATCACCGTTAATACAGTTAAGAATAAAATTTTGAAAACAAGGAGACACCCACTGATTTTCATTTTAAGCGCAAACTTATGTCACGAAACACCTAAAAATTAGTGCGAAAATATGCACGGCATTCAAAATTAATTGGTTGGTATAGTTAACTGTAATCACAAGATAAGTGAAAAAATAGTATTAAATTAAAAAAAATGTGTTGCAAGCTTAAACACAAATTTTAAAACTTTTTTGCTTCAATTACCATCTTTAAAATAGGGAAAATAGCAACTGAATTTTAAAAACTTATGGCAAAAATCTGGGAAACGAACAAAGAAAACATCCGAGTTTCTAAATTAGAACAGTAAAATCTGCTAAACGCTTTACGTCGTTGGTTCAAATAAAACTGCGCAGAGAAAGCCTCATTCAATAATTACTAAATTAGGCCACTACAGCAAAATTATCCGAAATTTTTAACATGAAAATATATATTCTGCGGTGCATGAGGTTTTATTCATAAGCAGAATTCTTAATAAAAACTGTTTACAAAGTATGTTTACATGGCGTATTCATTTTTTGCGCTTCTAAGTTAAGCTTCGGTAATATTCCTTTATTCTTTTATAATTTCAACATATTCTTTTTATTTCCATTATAAAAATCCATGGAAAAAGGTTTAATAATACTAGAAGGCAGGACTTATTATATTATAAATGAAAACTACGTGGATGCCATATTGAAAACTGAATAAGTCCATTTAAACATATTTTTTACTGCACAAAAAGGGAAAATAGAATAATAATAAAACAAATTAAAACATTAGTCACATTAATTCCTATCATATTCGCTAAAACACAAAAAATATTTGGGTTATTGAAACTGATATTCCTAACAGCGGCTGGTACAAACTAATTAATCCTGGTACCCATTTCTTCGCTGTTTCCAATGCAAATAGCATACTACTACCTACTTTAATGTTAAGCGCGGGCTTACACGAGGTGAAAGAGTATTGCTTGGGTTCCTTCTATACGTTTCGGAGCGCGTTGAAAATCGGAGAGAAGGGTTTTATCAGCTTCCCAACGGACATCCTACCTTTTGGACGGCGGGCACTTGAAAGGGGAGGCGCCGTTTAGTCCAGACAATGGACGCTGAAGTGGGCGGGAAACCGCGGAGGTGGGTAGCGAACCCACAGCGTGGATGTTTCAAAAGGGAATTGAAAGTTGAAATGCTCAAACAAGCACTCCACTTGGATTCAAGTGGTAAGCGCGCGCGGGGAAAATGAGCACACCTGACCAAGGGGTTCCGAGGCTGGTTGGTGATTGTTTTGTTGCTGATGTTCCTCTGGTTTTGGCAGCTCCGGAAGGCTTTTTGAAGCCCCGGAGCGTTGAAATGCCCAATAAACACCATCCGTGGGGTTTAGAATAGTCAGGAAGATTAAGCACACCTGACGAAAGGGTTTCTATTGCTCATGTTTCTGAGGTTTGGGTAGCTGCAGACGGCTTTTTGAAGCTCTGGAGCGTTGAAATGTTCGACACAATCACTATCAAGTGTGGGGTTGTAAACAAGCGGGAATAATGCTACATACTCCCGGGTCTCCGGTCAACACCGTCGAAGTGTGGAGCTGCAGCCGATTTCAGTAGAGGGCCCTAAACTCAAGGGCCCCGAGAAAAAAAGTGTCCCTTGAGTTAGGGGCATTAGCTTGTACTCGTTTCAGTAGAGCCATTCCAAGGCCCCTTGGAATGGCTTTTTAAAATCCATTTAAAATATGTATTAATATTTTGTTAAATAATTAATTTTAATAAATATTCTTCTCTTTTTGCTAATTAATGTGATTTATTGTGATCATTTTCAATTTTTTTATATCGAGTTAGGGAGGTCCCGACCCTCCCTTCAAAACTAGTGGTTGGGCCCCTTATAAAAAGGGGCACCTTTTTGCGAAAAAATCCACTGAAATGACTCAGCCGTAAGGGCCCCTAAAATTGGAAGCAAATAAGGGGCACTTTGGCGTTAGTGCCTTCTATTGAAATCGGGTGCTGTTCCCAACAGTATAACGAGATAAATCATATGTTTAAAAACCTTCTGTATACAAAAATTTCTTCAAAGCTTATATAAAAAGCGTTAAAAATGGGAGTCAAAATATTAGTAAAATAATAATATAAGCTTTAGAATACTCATTTAAGAGTTGGAATTTTTATACCTTTCTAAAATTCTACAGTAACCAAAGCTCCCAAACATAACATTTAGGACTAAAACGTCTAGCGCTCCTTTTAGTTTCGAAATAATTTACGTTTATATTGAGTTTATAGTTATTTTCTAAAACAATAAGAGAATCATATCTCAGTTTTTTAGGCACTCTCCGCACTGGAACTCCGTTTATACATGAAGTATGTATACACATAGTGAGTCACCATAATAGAAATTAACGTATCTCCTACTTACTTTCGTAGTATGCAGATCAAACTAAGCGCGCGAAATTTCGAGGGTCCTAATCTGAATACTACAAAATATAAGTAGTAGATCCGGTAATTATCCATTATGGTGACTCACTATGTGTATTGCATACTTAATGTATAAACGGAGTTCCAGAGCAAGGTGCCTATAGTTTTTTTCTAAAACAATAAGAGAATCATAGGGCGTATAGACCCAGGAAAAGACAAAGCAATGCAATCATTAGATCCAATCGCTGCAGTCATTTATTATTGTATTTTTCGCATTGTTTATACAAAAATCTCCCTCAACAAAAAGTTATCACAGTAAAAAGGTACCAGTATATAGGACCGAAAATTCTAAACTTAAAAAATGTCGAGTTTCAAAATCACATTGACTGTCAGGCGGGGCAAAAATATTGATTGTTAATAAAAATCGTACATGGTGAACAGTATATTTAAACAGAAGTATTTTACAATAGTATTCTCATTCGAAAATCGGTTGAAATATTTAATAGCAGAATCTTCAGACGAAAAGTGCAAAACAAAATCGTTTGCTCGTGTCAAATTGGTTCGTAAATACTTTCGCTTTTACGCAGGTAAACAACATTAAAAGAGTTTTATGCTTTTAATTATATTTAACTTTCGTGGAAATGGGTATTCTTCATTTCGTATTTACTACGACACAAAAAACAACTCTGACTTATTTTGTTTAGATGATTTGTGTGTTAAAATATAAAAAGAGTCACAATCAGTACAAAATCAATGTGTCTCTGACTGATTTTGTTTAGATTATTTGTGTAATAATATATAAAAAGAGTCACAATCAGTACAAAATCAATGTGACTCTGAATTATTTTGTTTAAATTATTGCTCTGTTAAAATATAAAAAGAGTCACAATCAGTATAAAATCAATATGACTCTGACTCGTTTTGTTTAGATTATTTGTGTTTTAAAAGAAAAAAAGTCACAGTTACGAGTATTTTATAACGATTCTAACTTATTCTGTCATGATAAAGACAATTATGTAAATAAATATTATAAATATTATAATATAATATAATAATAATATAATATAATGTAAAGGCGTTCTTACAAAATAACCTTTTTTTCTTTTATTATTGGAACCAAAGTACTTGTATTTCTATCCTATACACGTGCTACGTAAATCTTAATAGAAGTTTAGCTGCTTAAAACATTTTAGACTTGCATTTAAGCTGCTTGTCTGTCGTGGTATTATAAAACTAACATTTTTTTCTCGTTTTTGCCTAATACTTGAACGCTTATTTGCTTTGTTGACATAGGCGTTTATTAGGTAGGCATTAAAGGCATTTATTTTGAAAATTTCGGAGAAAAAACCTAGTCAAAATTGAAGCTGGAATTTTTAGAACTGAAGTCGGAAAAAATGGGACCGCAAGTCAAAAACTTCAAATCGAAATTTTGAAATCGTAAAAATCCATAAATGAGCCTAAGCCATTTTTTTTACTAAGAACTTCCAATTTCTATTTTTGCGCAGACCCCTAAAATTTTTGACGTCTCCGAATTCTCTATCTGCGGTTCCAAATGTTAGCTTTAATTTTTAAAACAAAAACCATTAAAATTTTCCTTCTTTAAGGTATTTAGTGGTACCATAATTTTGGTGCCAAAAGCGGGATAGTATTAAACCTACAACCGCACAAATAAAAGGTAGGACTATGAATGCGTTTATAAAAATCATCGATTGTCAAATTTTTATTAAAAAAAACACTTCGCTAAAAAGTGTATATTACATGGCGGTAAATTCAGAAAAAAAAACAAATGTTCGAGATTATATATTGAAAAAGGAAACAACAAATATTAATAAGCGAAAAACAATGCCAAAAACTTAACAAAAAGATTGTTTGGATTAGTACATACCCAATTTTTATAGAGCAAAAGGTTTGGAAAATCTGCAATTTTCAGTGGCAAAATTATCAACTTGCAGATTTATCAACAATTAAGTTTTTCAACCTATCGTCAAATTGTCCTAAATGTAATCATGTAAATTTTTTAAATGAAATGTTCACCAGTTAAAAGTTTTAAATATTCCACGGCATCGATTAAAAAAATTTTAAACGATTATTTCGGGTTTTTTACGATAGGAAATAAAAATTTGTTCAAGATAATTAAAGTAAAATTGACGAATTCTAGTGAGCATTAATTCTTCCAGCTTCTTGACAAATTCTTGACAACAAATATTCTTGAAAACAAACCAAGCCTTCTTCTTCAGGAACCGCTCCCACAAACAAAACGTACAACGACAACTGACAAGGGCAAGAAAACTTCGCAATGGTCGTTAAATAAAGGAAATGAGCCCAGGCCAGAGGGATGTACCAGGGGGATGGGGGCGCTAAGCCGTCTGCGATTAACACTTATAACAGCATTAAGAACTTGCAAGTGCCGGCCAATAGCTCCATAAATTATGAATCTCCACCGGAAAAACAAAAGTCTACAGTCAGGAGAGAACCAGGGAAAAAAAACCAACGGCTTATAGGATTGGTGCAGCCAGATTTTTATCGACGGGATTTGAGGGCCAATATATGGGGAAATTGCGATTAGCAGCGTAGGAAACAGATATAGGTGCATATCGGTTATTAGCCTCGAAATTTTCTCACACTCCCTTTTCAGCAGCGAAAAACACATATCTGCAGCGCGAAATTGCAGGGGAAAATGAACAAGAAAAATCCAAAGATTTGGTATGTCATTTGATAAAATGTGTTATTTGATTTCGTCCCAATACAACTAATTATTGGAAAATATTTAGTTTCAGACTTTTATTTCAGTTTTTCTAAAATTATATTTTAACATAAATTTGACGTTGGATAACTTGTTGCGTCATTTTCGGGCATGTTGTGGTTCAATTTTTTGAGACATTGTATTTCGTTGTTACTCTGACACAATGAGCCAGATGCGTCGTAAAATACTCGTAACTGTGACTCTTTTTATATCTTAACACACAATTAATCTAAACAAAATGAGTCAGAGTCACAATGATTTTATACTGATTGTGACTCTTTATGTCAGAGTAACGACGATTTGTTTATTTATCTGCCATTTCGAGGCGGCAGACAACTCTAGACAAGCTAAACCGAACCAGCCGAGCCTTGAGACATCAATGGCTCAAGGAATTGAGCCGAACCAAGTTGGGAAACTAATTTTTGTTTTTAAAAATTTTATCTTAACAACATTTTTTTTCCTTTTTTGCAAACATTAACTGCCGTAATAAATCTTTTTGCCAACGAATCCAAAAAGCAGAGAGGAGAATAGTAATTGCGGCTCATTAGCTTCTGACACTATTTAGTACCTGGATGTTTAAAATCTGCCGTAAGAGATTGTTGACATTTTGTAAACAAACAATAATCAAACAGGTTGCTTCGCATTGGTCTTTCTCTATTCCTAACTAGCCTTGAAAAATGCTCTAAGAATAGAGCAGGAAAAAGGGGCGATTTTTCCCCGGGCGTATGTTTAGACAGAAAAGATGTGGACTAGTCTGAGATGGACATTATGTGGATTATAGAAAATTTGCATTTGGTTTGGGCAGCTGCTCACTAAATAAAAATTCCTACCATACGATAATGATTTGTTAATACATTGATTTAATCACACAGCACTGTTGCATTTTTTTAGTTTGATGAAATGTCAATTGAAAAAATTATACTCACAGCAATCTTTGACAAGCGCGAAATCGCCACTTTTTCAATTTGAAGGTTATATTTGTA
>JASAMX010012829.1:0-19912 GCA_030248175.1 Microlaimidae sp. YZB2_3
AAAGTGAACTCTTTCCAAACTTTATTCCAGCTTTCCTATCTTAACCCTAGTAGCCCTCTGTTTGTTCCACAATCTGTGAAGGGAAATCTTAATAGTGCAACTGAACCTATTTATGGCTTCTGTGATAAAGAAGAAGCAAATACCATGTCATTGCCTAAAAGACTTAATAGTAATAATGTTGTCCCTTTTTCTGCTGTGACACAAGCCAGTGTTAACGGGGTAACAAATACAAATGACCATACAAAATTTTCTATCCAGCGTCCATGACCGCTCATAAGCCGAATAAGCAAATCAAGTTCGGTTGTGCCAGAAGCTTCTAAAAAATTTCCTACACAAGCTGCTAAAAAGCCCTTTAAAAAGTTTGTAGTTGAAGATTTAGTCCTAGGCTTTCTCTCTCAACCGTGTCAAACTGAAATTACTATGAATTTATTTTAAGGACCCTGCTGTATTCTAGCTTTAAACAAAAATAAAAAGTCAGCTCTTATTTTACATAAACTTGATGAAAAATATAAACGTTTTTGGGAAAATGTAGAAACCCTTAAACTATGTACTTTACAAAAACAATTGCAAAGTGCATAGTTGAAGGTTTTTTAATTTTTTGTACAATTTTTAACTCTATACCGCATTCTATCAGTTGAGTATCATGTGTTTAAAAGCACAGAAAGTTCCGTTTTCTGCGCAGCGGCTCATAGCGCAACCTTCTGTTTGCTCAGAAGGGAGGAAAAGCCGTGAACTCAGCGGGCGTAGTCACTTCACCCCATTCTTCATGCAATAACCAAAGCTTTTCAATGGAAGTACTATGTCGCAGATCATTAGGAAGAGCAAATTGCATCAATCAAACAACGACTTTCTATGCAGCAGAGATTTAATGTTTGGAAACAAAACAATAATGAATTTCCTTGCAGCTTTGAGAACTATCAAACTGCGCTTAGTTTCAAGCATTTTAGGAAGAAAATGATAACATGATAAAATGATTAGTATTATCAATATGTGTGTTTCTTTATAAGATGTTGACTGTTTACTTTATAAGGTGTTTCTTTATAAGATGTGTTATTTATTGTTTGTTTTTAATGATAGTATGGATTTAAATTGCCTAAAAAATTGGGTAAAAGTATAGACAGTTGGCTGTGTCTAAGGTTTTTATTTATTGATTCCCTTTTCGATTTTTATAAAAGGCGTGGTTTTGTGATGCTTATTCAGTTTATATCCAGTCGCCTTCTCCAGCCCTGCAACAGCATCCCACCCTCACCTCCTTTCCCTACTACCGTAACCTATTGTTGTGGTATTCCTTGCAGTAACCGTTTTTACTGTAACTTGTTACAGTAAATCTTGCCGCACGAGCATTTTGGTGACAAAACATAAAGTTGGTAGGAATTTAATACTTGGCCAACAGTATAATATTTTGCTTTGATTTTTGATTTGACATTTCCCAATAAACAATCAGTTTAAGCATTCCAAAATTAAACGGAGCTTTCCTTATTAAAAGAAGGCTCAGATTAGTCTCCTGAACAGTTTTGGGTAAAAATTGTCCTGACAAAAAGTGAATTGGCTTCTAAAAATATATTAAGATACGTTATAACATTAACTCAGTGGGAATTCAAAATCCTACCCTTCGGTTTGCTTTAATTGATTGACTGTGTTTGATTCACCTCCTACTGCATTGATAATACTGCTAATTTATAGGCAGTGCCCATTTACATGACATTTCATGGCAGTTTTGATACGATTTTTTCGCGCATGACAATTAATGGCAGTACTCAAAAAATGGCACCAAAGCGTTTCACTTCTAAAACGGATTACATATTTTTCCTTAATATAATATATAGTATTATATATTTTTGTTAATAGTACGTTCAGTAAATTTTGCGCGGTTTTTCAACAAAAAAATTAAGGTGATTCAATAGTTGCAAACGTTTTTTGCACACCTCAATATATCTTAGGAGACTTTGGTCAATTAACAAGGACTAAAGTAGGTCTTTGCACGAAATTATTTAATAAAACGTGTACAAATATAATTTTTATTGCAAATTTCAAAACTTAAAATTACTTTTCTAGGTAGCGGAACTCATAGAAACTTGTTAACCCTTCATTAAGCCAAATGTCTTTCCACCATTTGCAAGTTACAAAATTCCCAAACCACTGATGCAGAATTTCATGAAGCATTATCTATAAATAAAAAAACAATAAACTCGAAAAAGGAAAAAGATAATATAGCAAATAGCAAATTTCATCATTAATTATTTTTCAATGATATTCTATACGACTATATACAAATACAAATCAATTATATGATGGGGTTTTTCCTGTAAAAACAGTCATACTGTGGATAATCAATTAAAAATTTATTATTTTT
Source organism: Microlaimidae sp. YZB2_3 (assembly GCA_030248175.1). Lineage (NCBI taxonomy): Eukaryota > Metazoa > Nematoda > Chromadorea > Desmodorida > Microlaimidae > Microlaimidae sp. YZB2_3. The sequence goes on from JASAMX010012829.1 coordinate 2,354, forward strand.
TTCAAAAAATGATTTTTAACAGAAAATATATCCGCGATAGTCAAAACCCTCCCATTTAAACGGCAATTGTTCAGTTTTAATATTCTTTACAAAGTTATAACGTTATAAATCTACTTTTGGCCAATTAGCGGTTATAAAAAAAGGAGATCTTTCATTCATTGCAGATTAATGATTTCCCAATCACTAATTGGCTAAAAGTGATTTTATTAGCTCGTTCTACAACCAATCCCACAGAGCAAAACATATATGACATGATCACAAATACTATATGACATTTTAAAGATCTCTAAAATCCTGAAGTGTCCTACAAAATATCTTTAAAAGCATTCCATTTGAAATAAATAAATTGAGCTTTTAGCGGAAGCAACAAACCGTGTCTATTTTGCAATCTCTGTATACTAAAAAGTAAAAAAGGCTAATTTTTTGTATTGTAGTTTTGTAAAAAGTTTATAACAACACTCAGCTATATTCAAAATTCAGCTTAAATAACTATTTTTAATGCTAAAAAATATTAGCAGCTACTAAGTTCCTCCCATTATAAATAATCAGTTAGTTGATACTCTATTCAATATAAAAAGATAATTTGGCTTTATATTGAATAGAGTATAACAATTAATCACAGTATATACACTCAAAATAGTAATAAAAAATGGCTGTTCATCTATATTGTAAGAAACGTTCATTACTAAAACCTTGATAGATCAATGATTTCTGTTTGTGGCGCAGTTGTCTGGAGTATTTGAAGATAACGTGGCAACTAGCACTGTTTTTGGTGGTTGGTTGAAATTTAAAATATGTGCCCACATGGATTTCGACACCATTTTTTGGATCAAAAATTTTTTGACAGTATGGCACGTTATTGCAATGTCTGCAGTTAGTTTAGTTGATTTAAGAATCTAATTGAAAATTCTGTTTAATAGTAACTTTAATGAACATTTGCTGAATGTTGGTTGAAAATATTCAAAGAAGCCGGTGTTTGAAGTTTTATTGATCTATTTAGCTGCTTCAGTACCTTTCTGAAATTGTCTGAGTCATGTGATTGCAGTAAACAGAATATAAATGACACTTGAGGAAGCCTTATTAACTTTGCTGTAGTTGCTGATGTTAATTTTTTTAAAGCTGATTAATCCTAAGTTCATGGGTCGTGAACAGCTGTGCAAACTAGAGAAGGCGTTCACTATCATTTCCAGCAGAATATGGATCAAAAAATACCTCTGGGAAAACATGCAACAGTGTTTCAAGCAGAAACGTATGAAATCTTGGCTTGTGCTAGCAGTTATATACTGACCAGAGTACAGAATAGTAAAAACTCCATCTGCACTGATAGTCCTGCAAACCTAAAAGCACTAAATGATCCATCATTCACATCACGATTAATTTGTAGTGTCAGAGTGCTTTGGAGGCTTTGGCTGAACACAATGAGCTTAAGCTAATATGAATTCCTGGCGACAGTGGTCCAGATAGAAATGAAGCGGCAGACCAACTAGCTAGGAATGGAAGTGGAATGTACTATATTAGACCCGAGCCAGTAATAGGAATTCCCGACCTGGCAGTGAAGACTGCGCTTTATGGATGGGGTACCAAGCAACATCAAAAGCTCTGGCAAACTCTGTAAACATTCCGACAAGCTAGGAAATATGTGGGGATACCACTTTTTAAATGGCACAAGTTACTTCTGCAGTTGCCACGAAAACAACTCAGAAAAATAATAGTTGTAACCACTGAACACTGCACTCTAAGCCGCCATCTGAATATTTTTAAAATCAAAAAAAGCAGTTTGTGTGCTCTTTGCATGGAAGAAGAAGAATCAGCAGCTCATTTTCTAAAAAAAATGCCTAGGATTATGCAACATAAAGCAAAAAATATTTGGCAGTGTCATTCTACATGCGACTGATATAGAATGGATCAGCTAAACAAATCTGGCAGGTAATGAAGAAAACAAAAAGATTTGAAAAACAATAGGTCACCTATTTATTGACTGTGGGAATTGCAATGGGCCAAAATATGGCCTGAGCACAAAAGCTTTAGGTTTTACCCCCTACAATCAATAAATCAACCCTGAGTCCATATATATGACAAAAAATATAATCTAAAAAAGTTCAATTTTTTTCGTTTTAGGCAATAATATCAAAATACTTAAACTACGTATTTTAGTGGACCAAAGATTGATTTGGTTTTAATAAATAATAATAGGACTGACACCACAAAGATTTAAACAATGCTTTCGTTGAGGCTGATCGTAGATTTTAATATTCCTTATTACTTTGACTCTGGCATTATTTGTCACGACTTAAATAAGGAATTTTTTTTTGGAGTTTCTAATTTTAGAGCACAAATAGAAGAAACTTTCCTACTTGTTTTAACTTTGTGTTTCTTGGACTGATTAAAGGTCTTGGCTTTTTCTTTGCAGAAATAAATAGTGCTGCAATTTGGTAGACAAACTTAACTACCAAATAAAAACCAAAAAAACTAAGACTGTTCGTTCAAAAAAATTTCAAAATTCGGTTATATTTTAAAAATTTTGTCATAAGTTCAAAATTCTTCTATTATATATTTTTGCTGTTATTGTTTCGTTCGTATTTAGAGTAAAGCTGTTGTTTTTATTTGATACTTTTTGGTGGTTAGTGATATTTTAAGATTCTTTATCTATGATTGCTTCAAACTGAAAAAATTTTACCAAAAATTCAAACTGCGTACAGAGTTAAACTTTTTGTCTTGGATTTTGATATTTTTTTTATGAAAACCTATTTCCTGTCCCCAATAATCCACAAAATGTTTTCCGCCCAAAGATCTTGAGTGGTTTAGGTAATATGACCCTTTAAAAATGGTGTTTTTCCGGTTATTCTCCCAAATAATCACAAAATTGGCAAATTATCATAAATTTATTAAAAAGTATTGAAGTATTAGATTATTTTTTAATTTACTGATAAAACAAAATTGTAGCCCATGGAATATTTAAACAAATTTTTTTTATCATCTTCTTTATAAAATTAAGAAAGACTAATAAACTGAACACGAAATAATAAAAGATTATGAAATACTACTCTTGATTTTTTTGGCCTTATATGGAATTATTTTTAATTACACAAAACAATATATCAAATGTGGGTCCATTTTTTTATATGCTTGTCTGTTTTTGGATTTTTTTTTATGAATACAAATGTTCTTTTTTGCCGGACTTTTTTTTAAAAAAAGAAGGTTAAATTTAACTCTCCTGGGAAATCAAATTAAACACTCGGGAAGGGGGAAGGTGAGATATGACTGGGAGTTAAATTGTTGCCAAAGTGATGCACAGATAGCAAATAAATTTTTACTACAGTTATATATTTTTTGTTATGCATTTTGGTTAATCGTAAAATATGCTGCAAATATTACTGCTGCATTTACAACAATAAAAACAAAAACAGATTTTAAAAATAAAGCAAACTTGAATTCCACTGTAGTTTCGATACAAAGACAAATCGTGTTCCCAATCCATGTCTTTAGTAAAAGTCACCAGGCCCCAATTTTCCATAGCTGCAGCTTGCAATGGTACAAACACGAAATCTACCTTATCGACGGGCGTTTTTATTTGAAAATATTCATCCAAATCTTAATAAATACATAGAATAATATATATATATATATATATATATATATATATTATTCTATTGAGGGATAGATCCCCATTGTGCACATATTTTAATTGACACATTTTTTATTTAATATTAATATGTATTTTAGATTTATTATAATTTTTTTCAGTGAATCAAAACAAAAACAATTACAAATATTTAAACCGCATTTGTTTCCTACTTTTTGCCGCTCATTTAAATTTTCGTCGTTGGGATATTTTAAAATATTAAAATGCTCTATAATTACAATAATCAATAAAATACATTTTATGTAAGGAAGAAAAATTTTTGTTTGGTATTTTAACTGGTTTTTTATTGAACGCTGTAAAGTGAAAACTGTCCAGAGAGACCTTATGTTATTTTTGCGTAACCAAGTTAAGGCAAATCAAAACAAGCCAACGTCAAAGTAAACATTTAATACCGTTCTGAAAGGAAGACACGGAATGATACATAGATAGATAGACACACAGACTAATGAAATCAAATAAGAGTACTTTTAAATATGTCGTGATTTGCCTTCGCCAAATCCTTGTGTGGTTGTGTGGAACCCCAAACTGACACTTTTAAACCATCTCCTTCATAAGAAGTACTGCCTGGAAAGTGTCCGATCACAAGGCAAACCTAAATAATTTAATATCTAGCATTTTAATTGTTAAGCTTATTTCTAAATTGAAAACGTACATGTACAGTAATTAATTAAGAATGTTTTAATAAACAGCTGAAACCAATGAAAACGGCGCTGTGATGATATTAAGCAAATGAAAGCTCAGATTGGGTGCAAAAGACAACAAGAATACGGCTTTCAAAATTTATTAATGTGCTGCAATACTTTTGAAGATGGTGCCGTGAAGCTTATCGGGTGGTTTTCTCATTCGCCACCAAACACTTTTTTTAATACTTTTAACACAATTTTATTTTTGGGTTTTTATGGTATTTAGGACATTCGTTTGCTCTTTCTTATAGAAATTAGCTGTTTTTTATAAAAATGTTTGTAATTTTTTACGTTAATTGGTTTGACTCCCATTATCAAATTTACTAAACCGAAAAATTTTTTGAAAATTGCCGAAAATTGGAAACTCTGAGTTTTAAATATAGTAATAAAATTGGACCCAACAATTTAAAGTTATTAAATTTTAAATCTAAGTCTAATCCTAAACCCAAGCCTAAACCAGTATATTATGTGGGCTTTGAATTTCTATTTTTGCGACGCATAATTTTTTATAAAGTAGGATAAAGTCATATATTCTTAGACCTATTTTTATAGACAAAAGTAAAAAAGTAGTTTAACTAAGCTGTTTCTTTAGGTGGTTTGTCAACCGACTGAGTTAAACTTTTAACATTAGTTTTAGTAATAAGCTACAAAAAACCTTGTATTTTCAGTGCACAATGCACTTTCATTTTTGGCTTAGTTATTAACAATCACTCCTATTCTTTACAATTTAAACACAAAACCTTATGTCTTACTAGATAAGTTGACATCCTTGGTGTCCTTTTAACAAATTTATAGCGAGCAAATCCATTGTTCTGTTGTAGTAAAGTGCTTTCTGTATTGAAAAGTGCAGTAATCCTTTCAATGTCTCTGTAATTTTTATTTATATTAAAGTAATGTAATGAGCCAGTGTAAAAATTTTGATTATTTGAAAAAAAACTACATATGACCAAAAATAAGATCTTACAAAATCAGATTTTACGCAAAATAAAAGTCTACTGTTTTAAACGACAGATTAAATCTAATTAAAATATTAAATAAAAATATCAATTCAAAATAATTTCAGAAGGTTTCAAAATTTCAGATCAACCGAATGATAGTATTTGCAATGTGTGACCATTTATTTTTATTCTTACTTATGTTTACTTGTTAAAATGCCTTTTGGCTTCCTTATATATATTTAACTTCTTTCGACATTTTAATTTATTCTAGGTGATGTGCGACAAATAACCAGATTCTATTACTAATTTGGGCTAGTGAAACTTATTTTAAAGAAAAGCCAAATTGAACCCTGCAGTGAAAAATTTTAATTTTGCTGATCAGCTGAAAACACTAGAAAGTTAATAAAAAACTGATTAAATCAAACCCTTAATTTTTTTCTTTTGGGTTTATTATAAATAAAATTAGCCAAAATATCTCTTGCAAATCATTTAAAAAAATATTCACTACTAGAAATTACCTAAAGTGGAAAAAATATTTTTAACAACTTTAAAACTGCTTAGATAAAAAAATATTTTTAACGATTAAAATATTTTTTCTCAGTGATCATATCAAGTGTTTTGATATTATTATTAATTTTGTAAAAAATCAAAAATTTAGACCTGTGATAAATATCCAAACGATCCAGGTAAAAATGAGCTTTAAACTCTGGTTCGTCAAAACTAGGAAACCATTTTCGAGCACCTCTCATTTCTAATGTTGTAACAATTTCATACCTAAAAATAACGCAATTTGATGTCATGATTTTTTTTAAAAATATACATACAGTTGTTTATTTATTTAAATATGCAGATAATACTGCATTTTTTAAAGATTATAGTTTAAGTATTTACATATAGCTCATAGTTCGTGTTTATTTTTCATGTATTCTTACAACAAGTCTCATTTGACTTGAATTTGTGGTGTTTCTAAAAGCTGGTTCATACTTATGACAAAACGTCCTTTGGAAAAAGTCCAAAGGACAATTTTAGAAAAGCCAAAACGTCTTTTGAACACTCCAAAACGTCCTTTGGATTTTTTTCTTTGGACGAATTATTAATGCTACCTGAAATTTCGAAAAGTTCAAACGGAAAAGTCCAAACGACAAAAAAGTATAAACATGTTGTCTTTTGGACTTTTTCCTTTGAATTAAAGTCCAAAGGGCAAATCCAAAGGACATTTTGACGCTGTGTTGTTCTTTGGACGTTGTCCAAAGGACTTTTGATCTTTAAACGTTGTCCAAAGAACGTCTTGTCATAAGTATAAAGAAGTCTTAGTTGTACCCTATTTTCATGTTTTTATTTTATTTTTGAAGCTGTAATGTTTGATAAGGTTACTGAGTTTGATTTTCTGATGCTTTGTTAGCGTCGTAGTCATTGGTGTCATATTCAGTTTCTTTCTGATGATACCGATATGGCCCTGTTTCACCCCTAGAAATAAATTAACGCTAACGAAATCAAGTTATACAATAAATTATAATTAAGCACAATTATGATTATTTATTTCAAAAAAAAACGGCAGGATTCCATTAGATTCCAGCTCAGACGTACGTAACTTGATGTTTGAGTGGGACGTGGGAACTATCCTGAAAGATGATAAAATAGTTGTCATTGTATCTTTTGTAAAATAAGGGCTTTAAATTTTTGGGTAGTTTTCTTTAGCCAGTTTTTTTCATGGTAGCACATTCACGCGTTAGCGAAGATGGAACCAAGTTGGGACACTGTCTTTTTTATATTTTTATTTTTTTTCTTTCTTCTTTTTGTTATATTATTAAGACATCGTCTTTTTGTTAAAAAAAATTGCCATCGAAAAGAAATGTGTAACTTTCTACTGCAAGCTTAAAAACTTTCTTTCTTTCAATAAAACTATTAAAATCCTGCTAATTATGAAAATTTTCAGGCCAGTAATTAAACTGAACAAAAAGTTTTAATCCCTTATTTGACAAAAGATACCTTGACGACTGTTTTATCATTTTTCAGGAAAATTCGCACGTATAACTTTTTCTAGATTATTTAAATTCGCGCCAACCTAACATTAATTTTACGTGTGAACTGACATTTTAGAAACAAACCAATTTTCCAGTGTCTTTTTATTTAAACGGTTTATTTAAAAAAGCTGCGTTCAAAATATTAACAGTAAACAATTTTATAAATTATAATATCTTAACTTTAAATAAAAGCTACATTTTTTTTCAAATTTTTTGTCAGTTTTTTTACATACATGCATCAAATGTATGTGGAATATTTATTTATAGTTTCTAACGTGTGAGAATAAAATACGATTATTGCGAAAAATTTAGTTAGAAAACAATTATGTTGCTTTTTCAAGTATGATTTTTGTCCGACTTACGAACTATATAAGTCAATCGATAACTAGCATAACTATTTGCAAAAAACAAAATATCTTCAGCAAGTTGTGTAATACATTTTCATTTTTCACAGAGAACCAATTTAATTTAAAGATTTTAAAAAATTCCGTCAATGGTATGAAGTAAAAATGCTTTTTTACCCACGAATAACACTCTAACCTAAATCAAAAAAAAAATTACGCTTAATAAGTTTTAGTATTTTTGTTTAATTACGTTTTTGTTATTCATTTTTGCTTAAAGCTTGATCGAATTCTATTTCTTAAGAAGAAATATGCGGTTATCTTCCACTGTGCCAATAAGAATCGCATTTTACAGTTTGAATACATTAGGACAGAAAATGTCATTTTTTGTTATTAACAAATTAAATACACTACTCAATAAAATTTTTAAATCTTAAATTTATTGCACAAACTCCATACAACCAAGATTTTAATCAAACCATAAAAATTTGTGTCCAATAACGACCCAACCAAAAGATATGGAAAGTTTCACTGTCATTCCCGGTTTGATACTTCTGGAATCAGGTAAAGAATAGGTAATTGTTCTCCTGCTTTCATTGTGTGAAGGAGCTGGGAGATCAATCACGGCACCGCCGGCTAAATTTTTACTAAGCTAAATTATAATTCACAATGCACAGAGACTAATAAAAAGTAAGTTCACAAAATTGACTCAGGTGGATATATTATATCCACCTGAGGTGGATATATAAAATTTGCTTACATCCTCTAATGACCGTTCCATTTGTGCTCTAATGACCGTTGGTTACTGCACAATTGCAATAAAGTTAGTTTAATGAGTACTGTTGAATTAGAAATGCCCTGTCTAGGAAAATTTAAAATTAAAAAAAAACAATATCCAAAGACTAATGAAAACTGCGTTTGCAAAATTAATTCTAGTGGATATCATATCATTATGGTGGTCAACATACATTCACAACAGCTCCACTCATGCTCTACTCATAAGAATAGTTGATTACAGCAGAAAATTTAAAATTCTGTTAAAGTATGAAGTCTAAATAATTTTTACCAAAACCGACCTAAAAAAATTTCAAGCTAACTGATTTTATTAAGGCACTGCTTGATGCGTTGCTTATAAAGAAAATATGTTTTTTAGCGCTGAACTGTTTAAACGTTTATTGGTAAATACATTGTAAATTTTTTTTTATTTTTATATACACAAAACATTTAATCCATCGTTTTTAATTCACTTACTTTTCTATGTATTAACCCATTGCTTATTACTTCAAGCATTGTGAGGCTTGAAGTAATATTGTTCAAATTTAATATTTTAAAACCAAAGATGAAGAGAGGTAGTAAATGGATAACTTGTATTCAATCGTCAGTGAGGTATTGATTTCATAGAGACTTGAAAATGCAAATAGGTGATCGAAATGCTAGTTAAAGATATTAAACTTTTTTTGCGTATTTGAGGCGATCTCCTTTTGCTACCCAATAACCGCAAAGTGTGTAAGACCAATAACGAAGAATTAATTAACCACAATACAATAATTTGCTTAAAATAAATAAATCTTTCCAGGGAAAAAACAAAACAAACCTATTGAGTAATAAGAGCTTTCAATAAATATATGGTTTTGATCAGCATGCAATTCAATTTCGTTAGTTTCTTTTAAACACCTAAGGTGAATAACCACCTAAAATATAGAGAATAGAGAATATAGTATTTTCTCGACACACGATATACTTTGTACAGACAGATGGCAGGTTGTTTTGTTGAAACAAACAATGTTTAATTTTAACAAATCTAATTTTTTAAAACAGTAGTCGGTTACAAAAATACTTTCTTAGTGAAACACCTCCAAAAAGCGGGATAAAGAAAAAAAATCTATGTACAAAATATAAAAAGATAACTTTTATAGAGAAACTGACTTAGTGGTTGGTACATTGCATTGCATTACCATTGTATTGTTTATACTGGATAAAAAATGGCAGGCATTCATAATAAATTTAACAAAAACTTGTATTATTATATCTAAAATTACTTACTTATTTTTTTTTTTAAATTATGATTATTATAATTTGTGCCCGTCCTTTGTTTTTTAATCGCTCATCGGGCGTACATATTTACTCTTGTTTGGCGAAAAAAACAACTTGATGGAATAGCCACGCAATATTCTTGCTAATATCTTGACAACCGCTGAAAATTATTTTTTTGTAATACAATTTTTTACTCAGTGAAAGCTGACGCATCGATTGATGCCAAAAACCAAACGAAAAAAAAACACCATGATTTAGTATACCGCACTTTTAAATGAATTTGTTTTATTGTTTTTTAATTAACAAATAAAATTTTTTAATGATTTTTTCGAATAAGCGCAAATGTAATTTTTCACCAGTCTAAAAAAGGTTTATTTTAAAATAATTTTAACGCCAAAATTAAAATATGTCACCTTAAAATAAGAAAATATTGTGACATGATGTGTTAGGTTTTTTTAAATTTTTTCATAGCATCTTAATTTTATATACATTATACATGTTTGAATTTACCATTAAACCTTATAATTTTTTGTTTTAAATTTCAGGTCACTTCCTAATTATAACTATATCGGTAACTAGAATGTGTCCTAATTTGCACGAAACGTGCCTCGATTGAGGTTATTTTCGGTCCTTATTAAACCACAAAGTCAGAGAGAGAAAGAGTTTTAATTAGAACATTTAAAAATCCTGATTGGGGTGCCTTACTTAGGGCATGCCTAACTCAAGGTTCATAATGCGTCTGAGCAATATAGATAGTTAAATATTTTGCTCTATTTTAATGCTTACAGTTTTTACAAAGTTTTTAAATTTTCTCATTATTTATTATTTATCACGTTTTTTAATATTAGCCATGAAAAATACTCTAAGAATAGAGTAGAAAAAAGGAACGATGTTTCCTGGGCGTATTTTAGACAGAAAAAATGTTTACTACAGCTAAAGTACTTCAGGGTAAATTTAAGGGAATTACCGCTTTCTCCCAGAAAGAATAAATAAAAAATAAACTCACAAGCCAGGAAAAATAAAAACAAAAATTGTCAGTGGTGATGTCACCAATTGTTATTAAGTTGTACAGGTGTTTCTTTGCGTGAGATATTTTCTCGGAAAGGTGTGGTTACTTGACCACCCTGCTAATTTTACGACGATAAAAATCATTTTTAGTCTAAAAGGAATATGTATTTGAACTATATAATAAATAAGCATCTACGGCTTAGCACTTTTTTACTGAATAAAAAAATGTACACAATTTGATAATGATTTTTTATTTGGTGAACCAATACCCTATTTTTTAAGTTGGTTATACAATAATATAGACATGGTTATGCAGTTTTTTAAAGTATAGATGGTCTTCTTTTCTTCTTTTTCGCACAAGTTTTAAAAAATTAAACGTTCTATTATAATTAATAATAATTAAAGGAAAAATAAATAAATGATTTTAAATTTTGAATTTTAACAATTATGGGTACTGTGTTTCAGCGTTATTTGACACGTGGCGTTTCTGTTTCAACCAATTAAAGAACTGGCTATATCATTATATATAGAAGAAAAATAAGAAGAATAAAAGAAAAATAAGAAGATGATGATGCATGAATTTAAAATTTACATTTTTAATTATGATTAACTTGTCGTCGCAGAGTTATTCGCCCAGTGACCGTTCCAGGCGTACAATTAATTGTTTTTAGCAATTGTCCAGAGCCATGGAAAAATGTGATTTATGGTTTTTCATTTTTGACGCTAGATAGTACTGGTGCAGTCGTGGAAAAAACATACACAGACCGCTTAATGCCGCTGCCGTCATCTTCTGTTGTTGGGAGTTTAAAAAACTTGGCAGACTAACTTGATTGACGCCGGAAAGCCGGAAATTTTGAATTTACTATTTCTTATTTGAATCAGTAAATTAATAACAAGCATCTAACCGGAAAAATAAATCTTAATTCTTCTTTCCAATGAGCCTATGTTTATATCTGACTAATCAGTAACAAAAAAGAAATATACTAATTTTAAAATATGAGCCTTAGAATAATAATATGATAAGACGAAGAACATGAGCATGAATTTCAAAATTTAACCAAATTCTTCAAAAATTGGCACAGAACCGCTGGGCTAAATCGCCCCGTGATGCTTTCGCGCCACTTATGATTTATCACGTGTTTTGGCGCTATGTCTGAATTTTAATGCTTTAAAAAAACCTGAATGGCTATTAAATTTATTTGATATTTTCACTTTTGATTGTTTTGTTTTAGATTCCTTGACCTATGTTCATCAGGGTCCAACTTTTATATAAAAAGAGTTTACTTATGTAATGTAATTACCTTTCCACTATTTACTTTTGCAGCCTCATGAACTTCAAATTCAAGATTATATTGCAAGGTGTCAAAAACCTTCGGCAATCTGTAATGTAAGTCCTCCTCAACATAAGATTCAGTGCATGAAACACATATCATAAACAATATTCCAAGGATTTTGATCATTTTTTATGAAGAAATAGCACCTATAATTTCGGTTTATATATATTATAATTATATGTATTAAAAGCAAAAACATCAATAATAATAAAATAAAATTCTGTTGAAGTGATATTTTAAGGATTTATATTAATATTTTTATTTATCTAATCAAAAAAACTTAATTTATTTTATATGATCAAAAAATTAAATACAATAAAACTAAAATTAGTCATAATTATGTAATTTTTAATCAATTTTTAAATATAAGATAATAAGATAATATTTTATTATTTTATTTAAAAAGTATTTTCAAACGTTATATTTTTACTATAAAGTTGTACACTTTACAACTGCAATACAAACATTACAATGTGGTCGCGCGTAGAGGACGTGGTGTTTTTTATGTAGTGTAACTGACTTAATTTCGGCCGGACTTTAATTTCGGCCACAAACTTAGGGTGTTAGAAAATTAGCTTATTTCTAAAACACAAAAAACCAACAGATAACTGGATGAATGTTGAATAAAGTATTTTTGCATAGTTTTATATTCGTGTGATTAGGCATTTTCAGCATTTTCATACAAAAAAGTTTATTTTTGTGATTTTCTTGATTTTTGCTGTGTTTAAACTACATTAAATTAAAAACGAGACAATATATAACTTTAAAATAATCTGTTTAGTTGCCAAAATTATTAATTTTTATGTTTTTATATTTTCTTCCAAAGCAGTTTGTAATGCGTTTAACTAACTGTGTAGTGTAAAGGCTGGTTGATACATATGACAAAACGTCCTTTTGGACAAAGTCCAAAGAACAAAAGTCCTTTGGGTTTGTCCAAAGGACAAGTACAGCGTAAAACGTCCTTTGGACTTTGTCCAAAGGACAAAATCAAAAGGACAACGTATTTATACTTTTGTCCTTTAGACTTTTCCCTTTGGATTTTGTCCTTTGGACTTTGTCCAAAGGACAAATTTTAAGTAGCAATCATACTTCGTCCAAAGGAAAAAGTCCAAAGCAAAGGACGTTTTGGCTTGTTCAAAGGACGTTTTGGCTTTTCTAAAATTGTCCTTTGGATTTTGTCCAAAGGAAGTTTTGTCATAAGTATGAACCAGCCTTAAGATTCCGTTAATTTCGGCCACCTTGAAATTCACGTAAAAGAACCGGCCGTTTTTTTGCAGCATTTAAATACCATGGTACTTCCGTACTTATAAAGATTTTTTGCGCGTTTGACTTGTTTTTGTGATTTTCACAAAAAATTCAACAAAAAACACAGGTTATTAAAATTTGTTTGCAATGTTTTGACATAATTATTTAAAGTCTTGCTAATACCTATAAAAGTTTGCAAAACGGGAAAAAATTAAGTTATATGTACCAAGAAAAATACCTAAGAAAAAATTTGCAGCCTTAAAAAATTTTTATTGTTCGTTTCAGCAATAATTATAGTCAGTTTTTCTTGGTGGCACGCGACTTAGCTTCGATTACTATAAAAAAGTTTAAACCTCTTTTGATTTTTGAATGTAACAGAAATTTTTAAATTGTGCACTGGAATAACAAAAATAGCTGTCGTTTAATTTTTAGACCAAATCTTAGCTCGATTAGAAGAGCCAGAAAAAAATTATCCAAAAAAGTAAAACAAGGTGGCTGAAATTAAGTGAACTACCCAATATAATAAAATCATTGAACATAAAATATAAGAACAATTTTTGGTATAAGAAACATTTATTTGTATAAAAGCGAAAATATAGTAGATCATTTTTTTTAAATTTAGGTATAACAATTAAAACTTCGAAAGTTAAAAAACAGATTTAAATAAAACAACTGAAAATCAAATCAAATAAAAAATATTTATTTATCAAAACATGCGATACAAAGCAAAATAATAATACACGAATGACAAACTAGGCAAGCACAGGTGGGTAATAGCCCACTCTAAATCAATTTCTAAAAAAATCAAAGTTATTAGTACTCAGTAATATAATCTCTAAAATCTACTTCATTTAAAAATTGTTTAAAATGTTTTAGCGAGCTTTCGGTTACAACGCTGTTATTTAAGGTAGAACACCACAGTTAGATTTTGACGGCAGATCTTTTAACGTAATTTGACCTGCTCATTCAATTTTTGATATTTATTTTAATTAAAAAATTGTTATAGCCCACAATCACTAAATGACACCAATAAAATACATGTCAAAAATACATTATATTATAATAAAACTCATTACCAAAAATATTCTATTTTTTTCATTTTTCATTTAGCGTATCTTGAATAAAGAACACTTTTTTACTAAAAAGTTAAAAATTAAAAAAGAATTTTTTTCGACATTAAAAATAGTGTATGCGAGAGACTCGAACCTACGGGTTCGAGAATCCGAGTCCGACACTCTAACCACCCGGCTAACTGGCCCATTTGAGATTTTTTTTACATAAAAAATTTTTTTAAACAAATGTTTCGAAATGTAGTTTCTCGGCGTCACATCAAAAAAATTTAAATGAAAATCAAAAAAATGATTCGCTCAGATTTTAATGATTTTGATTTCAGGGAGTCATGAATCCTTTTGAGGTTGGAAATGACTGAGTAGTATTAAAGATATATTCAGTTTTGCTTATTGGGTCATACACTACAGTGCGGTGTAAACTTGCTTCAGTATGTTCCTGTCTTATGACGAAATAAATAAATAATAATAAAATAATAATAATAATAAAGTTTGGAAATTGTTAAACATAAATCTAATCACTAGTTTGAATTGTATTTGATTAAAAAACTAATTCAGGATTTTTTTTATCTGATTTTTCATTTTAAAACATCGATTTTTTTAATTTTCTTAAAATTTTGAATTACGTTTTACTCCAAACCACATCTGAAAGTTGCCCCCTAATTTTTGTTAACTTTCTATAAAATTGCAGGAAAAACTGAGAGAATCAATTTTTTTAAATGGCCAAAATCTGTTTTTTGAGCTTTAAATTCATCAAACTATATCTTGAAATAGAACATTCGGTAAGCGATGAAACTATTACCGTTAAATACATCATAATCTGAGCTTTCGATCATTGATCTCAGCTTTTGATCAATGAGGTCATTTTTCTTTCATTTTTTAAGCAGACAGCAGTGTTCATACCAAAAAATTGTGTTGAAAATTTTCTTACCAAGAATATTATAAATCCACAGTTTTGATAGTAACATTTTACTGCTGTTGATTTTTTGATCTTATTTTTTTAGTAAAACGTTTATTTTATATATATAAATAGGCGCAAAATGCCGTAACTACCCCGCGTAGCGGCGAGCGTCAGCCGGGGTGTCTGGGGGTGTCCCCCCAGCCGCCGGAGACGAAAATTTTTTTATATATGTAGCAGCACCAAGCTGATGCAAAGCGGCTGCTGGGGGTTTTTCCAGCCGCCGAAGGCGAAATTTTCTTGAAAAAACTGTTTAAAAATTGTCTCCAGTGATTTAAATGGTGATAGTTTTCTTCTATTTTTATAACCTAATTCCTACACAATTTGTTTGTTAATGTAGAGGTAAACCCAACGTGGCTGCAACAGCTGTTCGTTGGATTAAAAAATGTCTCCAATTAAATAACCACCCAAATCACGAGAATCTGATGTCACTTTATCAAACAAATACTCCGTATTAAATCAAATCTAATTGGCTGATAAAGTGACGTCAGATTCTCTTGATTTGAGTGGTTAACTAATGGGGGCATTTTTTAATCCAGCGAAAAACTGTTGCAGCCACGTTGGGTTTACCTTTAGTATCAGCATCACGCCGACGTGCGGCGGCCGAGGGGTTTGGGGATGTCCCACCAGCCGCCGGAGGCGAAATTTTTTTTAAATATGCACTAAAAACTGCTCTAAAACTGTCTTCAGCGATTCGGTCGTAGTTTTATTTCTGTTTCTATAACTTAATGTCTAATCATTTTGTTTGTTACAGTAGTAGCAGCGCCAAGCCGACACAAAGCGTCGGCCGGGAGGTCTAGAGGGTATTCTCCCAGCCGTTGGAGGCGAAATTTTTTTATATATGCACTAAAAATTGCTTCAAATTGTCTCCAGCCAATCATATGGCTGTAGATTTACTTTTGTTTTTAATTCCTAAACAATTTGTTTGTTACATACTTTAAATTAATATAATGTTAAAATTTGTACCCGATCCCAATAAGGTTGTTTCTTAATTCTATCAAGAAACAACCTTATTTAAATATAAATAATTGCCTAATTTATTTAAAATTATATGCGCAACTGCAAGGGGTTTGTAATCTATGAGCAAAAAATGCGGTTGAACAAACAAAGAAAAATACCTTGCAGATTTTACCTTCCCGCGAAGCGGGGAAAATTTTTATATTGTTTAATTTTAAGCACGTAAGATGCACTACATTTTTATAACCTGAAAATAAAAAAAATAAAGGGGGACCATTACAAAAAATGGCAGGTTTCGCCAGCTCGGGGGGGCGAACCGCCCCCCCCCCTCTAAGTATGGAAACGGCCAAATGAGGGCGGGACGGTCGCCCCCCACCCCGCCCCCTTCTATATATACGCTACTGATATATAATATATAACAAAAAATTTTAATGATATTTTTGATTAATAAATAAAATGTTATCATTAGTTTTAAAAGGAACTACCATTAAAATCGTCGTTTTTACAAAATAAAAACAAACATAAACTGTCAGTGCACAAACAAATTTGCAATTCTGTGCAGGCAAAGTATTTAAATATATTTCTGGTTTTTAAAACAATTTAAATCGAATTACGGCAATATATCTTGAAATTACGCTTATAAAAAATCAGCACTTGACAAATAATTGCATAATAAAAATGAAACGCGGGTGCTCTGTTTTGTTTATAAACCCTGTTTTCGATTTTTATTAACTACTTTTTTTTAAAACTAATTAACTGACTTAATAATCAAAGTTAAATTTTTTTATTATACTTGTTTGTTTAGAAGATAATACCAGTTAGTTTCATTAAAATTCAGTTTGGATTCCACCTAAGATTTTTTTCTATAATATTGTTTTCTAAAACATTTTTTTTCTGAAATAATAAAAATCTAAAATTTAAATTTTATGGTTTTAAAAAGCTTATAAAATCTTACAAACGAAAATTTATTTGTAATTGATATAATTATTTCTATCAGCAAAATAAGAATAATTTCAGTAATTGTTTTATGATTTTTTAACAAAACCATAAATCTAGTATGGTATATTGCATTGGAATTTATAATAAGCTGTGTACCACATAGTAGATATTACACAATATAGAAAACACCTTAAACCCTGTATAATTTTTTAATAATCCAATTGAATTGATAACCCAGAATTGTGCACGGTCTGGAAATGCCCCCCTTCTTTATCGGAGGATTTGGACCCCCCCCCCGCTTTATTGGAGGATTTGCCCCCCCCCCCCCGCTTTCTGGAGGATTTGCCCCCCCCCCCGTTTTATTGCCCCCACCCCACCCCTCTAGCAA
>JASAMX010012832.1:0-15020 GCA_030248175.1 Microlaimidae sp. YZB2_3
ATGTACTTGGTCAGTTTACGTATTGCTCGCTTTTTTGTTTTTTAATTAATACTAATCGATATAGCAGGTTCAATTACCAAAAGTATTAAATAAATATACTACCATTACAAAAATACATTTTTTAGCTGTTTTGCAGTAAGTGTCAGCTTTTTGTTTGCTGTTATTCCGGTATTACAAATTGGTTAGTCAAAATTTTTCTTTTAAAAAAGCAAACAACGTAAAAAACATTTTATTCCTTCAAATTTTAAGTTTATAAAAACTAATTATAAAATAGTTATAAAAACACCATACACCAAACACCACGACCAAATATCATTTTAAAATGACTGCATTCTTTTAATACTTTTTGAAATCAAATAAAATTTGAAAGTCAAGTTTTTTGGTAACTCAACGTTATTCCTGTTTAGTTTTATTAATACCCGTTCAGCAGAACTGCTTTGTTTTAAAAAGTGTAGTATAAAAACAATATTCATTTTAAGCAAGCGTTTATTCTTGTTAATAACTCGTTAACGGTTGAGAATTAATTTTTGGTATAATACAAGTTTTTCTCAGTGTGACCTGCTTCTGAACCACCCCCCTTAGCGGACCTGACCAAAAACATCTATGGGCCGGTGACCGTGTTAATCCAAGATCAAGTTCCGACCCATCGCTGCTACCCAAAATCGAAAAACAAAATCCTACCACCAGTAAATTAAACTAATAAAAAATAAAATAACGAAATAATAATGAATACTAATAATAAACTAAACAGGAATAACGTAGAGTTACCAAAAAACTTGACTTTCAAATTTTATTGATTAAAAAAAATTTGGGAAAACAGAGGAAGCAGTCATTTTAAAATGATATTTGGTCGTGGTGTTTGGTGTATGGTGTTTTTATAACTATTTTATAATTAGTTTTTATAAACTTAAAATTTGAAGGAATACGTTGTTTACGTTGTTTGCTTTTTTAAAAGAAAAATTTTGACTAACCAATTTGTAATACCGGAATAACAGCAAACAAAAAATGCACACTTACTGCAAAACAGCTAAAAAATGTATTTTTGTAATGGTAGTATATTTATTTAATACTTTTGGTAATTGAACCTGCTATATCGATTAGTATTAATTAAAAAACAAAAAACTACACCACAAATTAGTATACTAAAGTTAAAATTTTTTAGGCTGAAATTAAGGGCGTAACAGCTCACCCTCAAGAAGAAATAAAAAATGAACGCACGAGAATAAAAATAACAAAAAAAGTTTTCAGAGATGATGTAACCAATAAATTATTATTAAGTTGTGTCAGGTGTTTCTTTCCAAGTGATATTTTCTCGAAGAACGAGTGGTTACTTTACCACCTAGTTATTTTCACCCTGATAGAATTCATCTTTACACCTAATCCCAGGTTTTACATTTTTTTAAAAATAAACTTTTTAAATAATTTTTTTTGCTCTTAAACTTTTACAGCATACAACTTTACACTCGAATATTTTTCAGTAATTAATTAGGGTAGTGCATTTAATTTCGGCACTTTTTCGTTTTTCCAATGTAATTTTTCACTGTATGGCCCGATTTTCATGTTTGATAGCTCATTTTGAAGCTTTCACGTTACTTCGCTGCGTGATAAAAGTTTTACTGTACGAAAGTTGTTTTTTACTTAATTAAATCAGTTTTTAAAACAACAGAAAATTGCCAAAATTAAATGTTTGCATTTAATTTCGGCACTTTACAAACAATCGATTCTTTCTCAGTCAAAAAATCATCATTTTCAAAAATTTTAAAGCCTATCATTATCTCCAGACAATTTTCTTTAATTTAAGCTTCTACTTGTTGTTCAACGTGTAACTGGCAAAAAGTTACAGCTAAAATGCGAAACGGTATCAAAATGAGCAAAATTTGGGAAAAAAGTGAATTTAATTTTGGCACTTTTTTAAAGGAACCCCTTAATCGAGTTTAAGTGCATACATACAATACATACATTAAGTTGACCTATTACATACAATACATACATACATTAAGTTGACCCATACACATTTAAACGTTGTCTTTTAACTATTTACAACTACAATTTAACACCCGAATACTTAATTCAACCCGTTTTTACCTACAGCAATATGTGTGCCAAAATTACACAATTTTATTTAATAACGATTGCTCACCATCGACGCAAGGTAGAACCACGGGGAGTAAAAATTCGAAAAATAGACTAAATTTTACCAGGACAGTTTAATTTTTAAACCAATTTATTGCGTAATCATGAAATGCCCATGTTCTATAAACGAGTAACAATTTTATGTTTTATAATTCACACAATTTCACATGAAAATTCAACATAACAATTAAAAAGCTCACGACTGTCATCTACATATAATTAGCTCTCATTTGAGCTATCAAACGTCATATTCCGTTCAGGATTATTAAAGATATAGTCCAAAATCAAAAATGCCCAATTGGGAAAAGTGCCGAAATTAAATGCACTACCCTATTACTTTGCTTTGCATAACTTTTTACGATGATCAAAACCCTCCCATTTAAACGGAAGTACGTGTTGGGTGTTTTCCCCCAGTTTTGTCCCCAGTTTGCCTCCAGTTTTTCCCCCAGTTTTAAAATTCATAAAACACCTTTTAAAATAATTTATTTCTTTAAAGTTGTGTACCCAAAAAACTACAAAAACTATCTTTAGTATTTTCTTTTATTTTTTTAATACTAATCAAATGATTTTTATGAAGGTTATTTTTCTTGCGTGAAATATGAATTATTTCCGCGTAGGTGACGGTAAAAGATCTCCATTTGTACACCGGCGTCCATTTGGGGCTTACTGGAACCTCTGTTGTATAAATATTTATAAAAAAAAGAGTAGGGCGAAAACGGCTAACGCTCTTTCACTTGACAAAATTTCATTCGATTTCACTAGAGTTGTGGACACATTCAGCATGGACAGTACACGATAAATTATGGGTTTCCATTCACTGTATTATTAACAAAACTCGGCAGAGGTGGAGTTTTTCAGCGCTCAGATTTCAAATATGAACTCCATTTTTTGATTTGACCTTCTGAAAACTCTAAATGGGGGAGAGATCCCCAATCTTTTTTTTGGGGGGGTATTCCAGTAAACTTTTGTTTTATATCCAATCAACTTAAAAACTTGCCAATATGGTTTTTCTTGATGTTTTCTGAGCCCCAATTACAACCATAATTCTTTTTTTTTTGATTTTACATTTGAGAACCTCAAAAGGGGGGTCTAACTTATTATGGGGTCGAGCACCGCGCTCTCACAATAGGTCTCATTTTAATCCCAATCACCGCAAACATAGGGATTTTCTGTAATGTTGATTCTAAATGTTAACTTCTGTTGTTGCCTTTACAAATAAGATCCTTAAAAAGGAGGTTTACTCTATTGGGGAAGGGGGAGCACCGCACTTAAACAATAGCCCCCATTTTACATCTAACCACCCCAAGCCAAAAATATCATTGAAGGGTGGTGCTGATTGTGAATATAGACTCTTTTTGTTGATTTTAATATTGAGAACCTCCAAAGGGGGTCTATTGTATTTGGGGAGGCAGCACCACACTCTCACATGCTATGCAGACAAGAATTTCCATCGTTGATGAAAAGAGCAGACCAATAGTGTTTTACAAAAACAAAAAAAATTCTTTGGAACTAATAACTCAGAGTGTAGTCTGTCACATTTTACTATAAAGCTTTATCTACTGTTTTATGGCAAAAATCAATGGCTGATTTAATTTCAACACAGAAAAAAGCGCAATGGGTACTCGGCTAAGATGGTCAGCCACAATGATTTCCTATATTACTTTGACAAAAGTTGAAATGAAATCTGGATTTTTTTTATAAATGCACAAAATATAGTAGACAGGATGGAAACTGTACTGCTCTGAGAGAATTTGGATCCAAAATGGAACTGTATTACCAGGTTTTTCTCGAGTTAATCATAATCACAAAGGTCAAAAATCTGAGACAGAAGCCAAAAAAATACTTAATGTGGTCAAAGAAAGTGCGTCTGGTAGCCGAGAAAAGCCCAGAAACATCTTGGCACAAACTCTTTTGAACATTTTACAACAGAAGATGTAAGCGGAGCTCTTCCAAGCAATACTGCTATAAAGCGCGGATGCGCTATATAGGAAATAAATTGCAATTTGGGCTTCCGGTTTTACCTTTAAACCATCTTGTAATCTATATATAAATAGACGTAATGTCTGTGTGTGTGTGTGTCTGTCTGTCTTTCTGTCTGTCTGTGTGTTCCCTAACTCCTCCTTAACCACCCATGGGATTAAGGTGAATGAGGTATCGTTTAAAAACTTATATCTCTAGGAATGTTGTAAAAGGGTTGAAATTTTGAAACAACTTACATGGACATCTTTATACTGGACAACGCATTTTTACCAAAGGGTCCCCCCTATGGATTTTGGAAGTTAAACAAATTTTGTCCAGGAACTTATTAGTATTAAACTTATTAGTAAGAGTAATTAGCCAATGTAAAGCCAGAATATCATGTTTTTTGAAAAAAATGAACATGAACATCTTTATACTGGACAACATTTTTTTATAAAGAAGGGAATTACCACCGTGTTCCCCAACCACAAATGGGATTGGGCTAAATGAGATATCATTGCAAAGCTTACAGTCCGGGAAATGTCATAAAGGGTCAAAATTTAGAAAAAAATTTGCATGGACATCTTTAGGCTGGACAAAACATTTTCACAAAAAGGGTAACTCTATGGATTTTGGAAAATAAAAAATTTTTTGTCTTTGAATTCGCTCAAACTTATTGATAAGAGTAATTATCCAATGTAAAACAAAAATGTCATTTTTTGGTAAGATTAACATGGACATCTTAATGCTGGACAACGTTTTTTCACTAAAAAGAGGAACGACCTTCCTCCCCAACCAGCAAAAGGATTGGGCTAAATGAGATATCATTGCAAAGCTTACAGACAGGGGAATGTCATCAAAGGGTTGAAATTAAAAAAATTGCATGGACATCTTTTGTTTGGACAAAACATTTTCATGAAAACAGGGCCCTATGGACTTTGAAAGTTGAAAAATTTTATCTTCAAATTGGCTCAAACTTATTGGTAAGAGTAATTCGCCAATGTGAAGCCAGAATATCATGTTTTTGGAAAAATGAACATGGACATCTTTATGCTGGACAACGTTTTTTTACTAAAAGGTAGAATGACCTTTCTCCTTAATCACAAAAAGGATTGAGCTAAATAAGATATTATTGGAAAGCTTGAATTTTAAGGAATGTCATAAAAGGGTTGAATTTTTAGAAAAATAAATAACAATGACATCTTTATGCTGGACAACGTATTTTCACCAAAAGGGAGGACCCTTCTCCCCAACCACAGAAAAAATTAGGATAAATGAGATATTATGGGAAACCTTATATTTCAGGGAGCATCATAAGGTGGTTGAAATTAGTAGAAAATTAACACGGACATCTTTATGCTGGACAACATATTTTCACCAAAAGAGGGAAAGACCCTTCTCCCCAACTAAAATTAGAGTGGGTAACTGAGGTATCACTGTAAAGCTTAAATTCACCAGAATGGCATAAAAGGGTTGAATTTTGAAAAAAAATTAGTAAATGAATATAAATAATGCGGGAAAAATTATTTGTCAGCCGTATGGCTGACACGGGCTACTTGTTTCTCAAATAATGCGAGTAAGCATAAATATATTTTGCACAGCTTCAATAAATAAATGGCTTTATTAAACAAAACCATACGATATAGTGATATAGAGTTTTATTATTATTTTACTATACAAGAACCAAAAATATATAGCAGAAAAAATAGGGTGATTTCCTAGTATTTATATATTTTTAGTTTAATAGACGTAAAAGTTATATCCACAATGCAAGTATTCTAAAAATAAATTCTATCAGGGTGAAAATAGATGAGGGAAAGAACCACCGTTTAAGAAAATATCACGGAGAGAAACACAGACGCAACGAAAAAACAAACGCAACTTTTAATTTTTCTCCTTTCCTGGGGAGAGCTCCCCAAAACCTTTAGTGCAAGTATTTTTGATGCATAAACTTAATTAAAATAATACTTGAATAATCTATAGAAAGGGCATTTTCTTTAAAAAAATTAAGTTTTAATAGCAACAAAATAAAGTTTAAAAATAAAAAAAATAAATAGATTTGGGTTGTGTAGTTGTGTACTAAAGGGCCAAATGATGAAGAATTAAAATAGTGACACTATATTTTTAATAGTTTAGTTTTAAAAATCATTTTAAAGTAAAAATATGAGTTTGGTTTTATGTTTATAAATCGGTAAACTGGTTGAATTTAGAAAAAATAAAGATTTTTAAAACTTACGTTTTTTTGGAAAATTGTAAAATTTTGGTTGTAAAAATTAAAAATTTTTCAAATTAAAGTTAATTTTTGAAAAGTTTATTTATTTTTACTTATTAATAGTTAATTTTAGCATTATTAACAGAATATTTGGCTTGAAATGTATTACTAAATTATCACAATTGCAGAATTTTATATATTAGTTCTTAAAATTTTAGACATTCAAATGGTTGATATATAAAAAAGGGTAATTTTATTTTGATATTATAATTAAATGGACTGTATGACAGCTAAATATGTGAAAATATGAGTTTGGTTTCATGTTTCTAATTTGGTAAACTGGTTGAGTTTAGAAAAAATAAAGATTTTTAAAACTTACGTTTTTTTAAAAACTGTAAAATTTTGATTATAAAAATTAAAAATTTTTAAAAATAGAGTTTATTTTTCAAAAGTTTATATATTTTTATTTATAAATAGTTAATTTTAGCATTATTAACAGAATATTTGGCTTGAAATGTATAACTAAATTATCACAATTCTGTAATGGTTTATTTTTGCTTTTAAAATTTTAGGCACTTAAATGATTGCTCAAAAAAGGGTACTTTTTTTTCTTTATTTTTTTACAGTTGAAAGTACTACATAGGGGTTAAATAATAACAAAGCGGCAGCGCGGTCTAAATATTTTGAAATGGTAATCTAGTTGATTTTCAAAACCAAAAGAAATTCAAAAATTTTTATTTATTTGAAAAAATGTAAAATTTTATGTTCAAAAATTAAAAATTTAGCAAAATAATATTGATTTTTGAAAAATTCAAACTAATTTACATAGGTAAGAACTAAATTCAACCACAAAACAAATTACCGTAGGTTTTTATTGTCATTCAAAAAAATCAATTTTTTTCCAAAAAAAAATTCTCAAAAAAGTCGAAGGCACCAACTTCAAGGGGGTACCACAGACACACGGGTTGATTAAATTGAGCTAAAAATGCTCTCATTGTCATTCATAACATCTGAAATATCACATATATTAATTTGAACGAAATCTAAGACTATCGATCTGACAGCTTGGAATGGCGATTTTGAATCCATAGAGAATGCGGCTCTTAAAAAACTTTTAAAATCATTAAGAAACGCTTTTAAAAACATATTTTGATTTATATTGGTGTTATTAAGTGTGTATATACACGTTTTCATTATTGGAGTGTTGTATTTAATCCCATAAACTATTTTTTCTCAAATAAAATTATTTTCAGAAATTTTTTTGCTTGTTCTTTCAGTATTTTTCGTTGTAGCATGCTTTAGTTATTTAATTAGGTAGTCAAATTTTTAGTTTAGTAGCATTTTATTATAAAAATTATTTCAATAAATAAATTAGCCAAATTATCGTGACCAAAATAAAAAAATTCTTTGGTATAACGCGTCTTAAATCGGATTGTGTTTTACCTCCACCTTCTAAAAATGCTTTACTGTCTATCGTTTTGCCGGTTTTTGGCAAGAACTTTTATACTACAAAGCGAATACTCAACAACGCGGGTTTTATTGTTTTATCTCACATAAAACTCTTTACGTTTTATTTTGTAAAAACTAAAAAAAAAACCCGGGCCTCTCGTAAGAAAATCCGGGCCTCTTATAAGAGGCTGATGAAAAAATTCAAATCATATCTCGCTTAACACTTTAAATTAATTCATGATTTAGTATGAATCAAATAGATCTCATTCTCTTCTATCCATCCATACTTTCAGTTTTAAATTTACTCCAGTATTTGGCGAGATATTTGGCGTTTTCCTTACGAGAGGCTGGGAGCGCGTTACGAGAGGCTAAGTTAACGCACCCATTTGTCGAAAGTTTTTTACCGAAGGTATTATTACGCAAGAATAATTACTGGGAACGATAAAAAGTCGTCGGCGAATTGTCGTCGGCATAATGTAAGGCAACCCTGTAAAGTTGAAAGTTTTTTATATTGCTTATTTTAGTGTCTTTAGGATGCGTTAAGTTTGGTATTAAATTTTTTATAACATAATATTGAAAAAAAGTAAAGAAAGTTGGAACTTTACCAATGACTAGCTTAAAAGAGACCGCCTACTTTAGACATAGGTGAGAAAGGGAGAGGGGGGCAGGGTCCACGTCCACCCACCCTCTTGCCTCGAAATTTTAGGACCTTAGAGACAAAAATCTAGGGGCCCTTCCCCCCAAATTTCCGAATTTTTTTACGCCTGACACCGCTGCCCCTGAGTGAACCCCCTCTCCGGTTCAAGTACTAAACGTTTACTAAAAATCAGTTTGAGAATTCCACCCAACAAACATAAATAAAAAACATGTTTTTAGGTCAATACTGACCTTTCGATCTTAATTTTGGGCATTAAAAAGTGATTAAAGTACCCTTTAAAAAATAAATGGTGTTTTATAGCTAAAAAATGACCTTGTTGAAGGTACATTTTATGCTGTTAGGAAATAGTTTTTAATAGTGCTTTAACCAATATAAATAAATATTTGTTAGATTGCCGAAAGTCTGGCGGTTCTAAAATTTTCTTTCTGGTCGTTACCAATTTTTTTAGGAACCGCTTAGAAAAAAATTAGGCTTAGAAAAAATAAATGGTAAAAGTGCAGTATAACACCTCCACAACGTCCACTAAAATTTTTCCACAAAAATATATGTTATTGATGGTGCCGCATTTGAATATCATCATGTTGATTGGCGCTTGCTAGCCGTTCTCGAGATATTAAAGGGGGAGTTTAAAATCCCCCATACACAATTGCGATTTTTACCAATTTTTGACCATGATTTTAAAGTAATCTTTTTTAAATATAGACTTTTAAGGGCCCACAAATAAACTTTGGAGTTGTCCGCAGTTTTTTGATTTAATTTAAAGTTTATTGCAAACCCATGGACATCCCAGTATGGACATAAAACTACCCTACTTCTAAAAACATTGAAAAAACAATTTCAAAATTCTATATAATGCACCAATTGAAATTTTGCATATATATGTTATGGGTGGGGCCGAATCTGAATATCACCCTGATAGTTAGCGTTTAATAGCCGTTCTCGAGATATTAAAGGGGGAGTTCAAAAACTGCAGTATAGCACCTCCACAACGTTCACTAAAATTTTGCACAAAAATATATGTTATTGATGGTGCCGCATCTAAATATCACCATGATAATTAGCGCTTAATATCCGTTCTCGAGGTATCAAATGGGGAGTTCAAAATCCCCCATACAAAACTGCCATTTGTACCGATTTTTGACCATAGCTTTAGAAAGATTTTTTTCTAAAATATAGATTTTTTAAAGTACACATTTAAAGTTTGGACTTGTCCGCAGTTTTTTGTTTCAAATCAAAGCTTATTACAAAGCCATGGACATCCCAGTATGGACAGAAAACTACGCATTAAACCTAGCCTAACCTAAACCTAATCTAAGCAAAACCTAATCCTAAGCAAAACCTAAGCTCCTAAGAAAAGAAGTATGCATTTATCATAGAATGGCGATTTAATGTGCTGCAGTGACCTAGTGCCAATCAAATTAAAAAATTGTATTAAAAATAACAGTGCAAATTTCTACCAATTAACCTTTTAAACAAAAAAAAATCTATTTAATATTTTTATTAAATATATTCCCTTGCTTATGTTTACATATCAACTCTTTTATTACAATCAGTATCATATTTTACTAAAATAAAAATTCATTCATTATATTTTTATTTAATTAGTTAAACGTCCGTACAAGGGTTTTCCATAAATAAATGAACTACTGTAAATGGACTGATACTTTTTTTAACAGGGTTATTTTAACGATCGTGATTTTTGGCGTTCGGTTCTGCCGACGGTTTTAAAAAATGCGACGGTTTGATAGTAAAATTGCTATAAAAACAAAAAACGTAGAAATAAGATAGATTTGATTGAAACATTTAAAATAATAAATGGTTTTGTAAACTTATACCCAGATAAATATTTTCTATTGAATGAAAATCCAACCAGAGGGCATTCAAAAAAAATAAAGGTTAAACACTGCAGAATAAATTGTAAGAAATATAGTTTCTTTAATAGAGTCACAAAAAAATGGAACTTGCTTAGTGAAGCTTAAGTTAGCTCTACTTCATTGTGTCATTTTAAAAAGTCTTTACAGCAGAAATAAACTTCTATTAGAACGCCAAATGACTAAGAAAAGAGCTTTAAATTTAAAGCCTTTAGTCATTTTTTTTTTCTAGCGAGCCAGGACTTCTTTTGTGATATTATGTGTAATAATGTTTAAATGTTATGTATTTTCTTTTTTGTTATTGTAACTCAACTGGGTTGCATTAACACTATTCTATTTATTGTTGGTTTTTTTTGGTAACACAATGATTTAAATTTTATTTTTTCTATTGTATCTTGCTGGAAAATAAATTCTATTCTATTCTATTCTATTAATACCTAAAACAAACTGTCGGCACTAAGAATATAGATAAAATGTATCATTCTACGCAAAATCAAACTTAAATTTTGAATAATTATTTGCAAAATAGCATAAAATCTTATATTGAAAACCGTCGGGGAGTTGCCGACGGTTTTAAGATGTTGAATGAATTTTAAAGTTTTTTAGAGAATCTTGATTTTAATATTAGCTCTTAATTTCAGTTTTCAAGAACATAAAAACGTTAATTGAATTTTAGATTATTGCGAAATAATCGAAAAAATGAAAATTTAAAGTATCGAATTCGTGCGTTTTTTGGAATTTGCATATGCCATTTATTTTAATTTGCATATGCTCCGCCCCTCAAAATGTAGTAAGGTTTGGGCAAGCACTAAAAGACACGGCAAGCACTAAAAGACACCTACCACACCTACTACACCTACTACACCGACCGACCTAAGCAACCTAAGCAAAACCTCAAAATCAAACAAAGCATTAAATTTAGCTTGATTTTAAGGTTTTGCTTAGGTTGCTTAGGGAAATTTTTAGTAACAAGCTTAGGTTAGCTTAGTTTAGGTCGGTCGGTGTAGTAGGTGTAGTAGGTGTGGTAGGTGTCTTTTAGTGCTTGCCAGACACCCACCACACCTACTACACCTACTACACCGACCGACCTAAACTAAGCTAACCTAAACTTGTTACTAAAAATTTCCCTAAGCAACCTAAGCAAAACCTTAAAATCAAGCTAAATTTAATGTTTTGTTTGATTTTGAGGTTTTGCTTAGGTTGCTTAGGTCGGTCGGTGTAGTAGGTGTAGTAGGTGTGGTAGGTGTCTTTTAGTGCTTGCCAAGGTTTGAAACTATTTTTTGTTTATCATTTTTAGTTGAACCGATGTCTTTTTAAAAAATAGCATATGCAAAATAGCATAAAAAATTTTTAAATTCATTCAACATCCTAAAACCGTCGTCAACTCCCTGACGGTTTTCAATATAAGATTTTATGCTATTTTGCAAATAATTATCCAAAACTTAAGTTTGATTTTGCGTAGAATGATATTTTTTATCTATATTCTTAGTGCCGACAGATTGTTTTAGGTATTAATGGTTTTATAACAATTTTACTATTAAACCGTCGGCATGTTTTAAAACCATCGGCAGAACCGTCAGCAAAGATCACGATCGTGTTATTTTACGGTACTCCTCACTGTTATGTGATGCTTTGCATTTACGTTTTAGAAATGTTAAAAACTGCACAAAAGTATATATTTTTATTTGATAAGTGAAAAAACACGTTATTTAAAGGAAAATTAGTCTTAAAATTAAAAGTGAAAATAGTAAAAAAAGCCCAGTTTGTATGGAGCTTCTTGGACTCTCTCTTTTATATCTGGAAAACGGCTAATGAGCGCCAATCGGCATAGTCATATCCATATCCGCCATAAATAAATACATACATGTGAATGCAAAATTTTCCTTATCTTAGTAGAGGTGTTATACTGCACTAATACCAAATAAATCTGATTAAAAATGAGCTTAAATTAGCTTTTTTATTTTAAGCAAAAAGAAATTTGTCGTTCCAGTAATGTTAAAACAAAGTTGTTATTTTAATTTAGCGGCTAATTAAAAATTTTTCTTAACAGTAAAAATTGTATATCCAAAATATTGTCATTTTTTGCCAAAATCTTACCCCATATTATCAAAAATCGTGTTTCAATCATTTTTTAACGTTTAAAAACGAGATCTTCAAGTCAAAATTGGCCTAAAACATGTTTTTATTTAGTATTTGTATTGTTGGAATCTCTAATTGATTTTTTGTACACGTTTAGTACCTGTACCCCCTCCCTTTTCGAGAAATTTTTAGATACTTTTTACACTAAATTTTCTTTTAAAATAGTAAATTTTTAACACAAATTCATGTTTCTACACCTCTAGATTTTAAAATTTTACACCCAGTGTCGGTACAGGTACTAAACGTTTACCAAAAATTGATTGGAGATTTCCACGCTACAAATACTAAATAAAAACATGTTTGAAACACGATTTTTGATAATATGAGGTAAAATATTAGCAAAAAATGACAATATTTTGGGTACACAATTTTTACTGTTAAGAAAAAGTTTTTAATATCCGCTAACTTAAAATAAAAACTTTGTTTTAACATTGCTGGAAGTCTGGAGTCTTTTTCAAAATTTACATAAAAATTATAAATTCGATAGTCACATGGACCACCGAAAATATGGGCAACAAATTTGTTTTTGTTTTAAAAGCTAATTTATGCTTATTTTTATTCAGATTTATTTTTTCTAAGCCTAAGCAAAGCCTAAAAATCAAGCTAAATTGTATTATGAGGCATTTTTATTAAATTATCCCATTTTTTAATTCTTAATATTTTGCACGACTGAATTTTGATACATTTTTAAGCGGTTGCTATACAAAATTTGTGAAGACCAGAAAAAAAGTAAAACTATTTTTGGAATCACCAAACTCTCGGAAAAAGGCACGAAGGGGGGGGGAGGGGGGGGCACCCCCCCAGGAACACCCCCACACCCCCCCGACCCAACCACCCCCCCCACCCCCCCAAAAAAAAAAAAAAAAAAAACAAAAAAAACACCCGCACCAAAACACCCACCCCCCCCAAACCCCCCCCCCCCCCCCCCCCCCATGATCTAACAAATATTCAATCATATTGGTTAAAGCACTATTAAAAAAATTTTCTTAACAGCATAAAATGTACATCGAAAAAAAGGTCATTTTTTGGCTATAAAACACCATTTATTTTTTAAAGGGTAGTTTAATCATTTTTTAATCCCCAAAATTAAGATCGCAAAGTTAGAATTGACCTATAAACATGTTTTTTATTTATGTTTGTTTGGTGGAATTCTCAAACTGATTTTTGGTACACGTTTAGTACTTGTACCCCCCGTGTCGACTCCCTTCCCTGCTAGCTAATGAAAGCTAGGAGCATTGGGGTCTTAACCTCCCTGGAACTGGGACCCCCACTTTTAGAATTTATAATGCGATTTACCTCGAGTAACCACTCCACTCTTCCCCCTAGCTTTTGGAACCGTGCTCACCTTGACTTTGGGTATGCTGATGGCTTAACTTTTAATCCTAAATATTATTATAATCATGTTGTAGTGTAGTCTATAGAATGGCTCCTGTAATGGCTGGAACATCAGATAGTTTTGATTCACAAGTGACGTTTTCTCACCTAAGGGCAGCGAACAAGCGACAACTTTTTGAGCTTTTGGATCGTAGGGCCGGCAGAAAAGCGATAATATGGGATCAAGAGCTAATGAAGCCGTTTGATATGGTAGCAACGTATTCTGAATTAAAAGAAAAAAATGTTGTGAATACATTTTTACTGAAAAAAGGTGAGGTGCCCCAGTGTGCAGTTGAGCATGTCATCTACATTATGCAACCAACTCTGAAGAAAACAGAATGGGTGGCAGATAATATGCACTCAGTCCGACGGGACGACAGGTAGGGTAACTGACTTAATTTCGGTCACCTTTTTTTTGGATAAGGTTTTTTCAATCGACCCAAAATTTGGTCTAAAAATCAAACAATAGCTATTTTTGTTATTCCAGTGCAAAATTTGAAATTTATGTTGCACTTAAAGAAAGTTAAGGTTTAAAATTTTTTTATAGTGGCCGAAATTATGGCGCGATCCATTAACTTCGGCCACCTAGAAAAAACTGATCGTAACTATTGCCAAAACGAACAATAAAAAATTTTAAAGGTTGCAAATAAATTCATCTTTAGGTATTGTTCTTGGTACATATAACTTAATTTTTTCCCGTTTGCAAACTTTAATAGTTATTAGCAAGACTTAAAATAATAATGTCAAAACCTTAAAAACAACAAGATTTAATAACCTATATTTTTTGTTGAATTTTTTTTTGGCTTAAAAAAACGTCAAAAAAATCAAACGAGCAAAAAATTATTATAAAATGATAGTTACAATGATATTTGGAAACAGCAAAAACGGCCGATTCTTTCACCAAAATTTTAAGGTGGCCGAAATGAACAGAATCCTAATATGCGCAGTTAAACACATTGCAAAGTTATTTTGAAAAAAATATTAAAACATCAAAAATTAACAATTTTGAGCCTTATATAGAAGATATTTTAAGGTTATATAATCATAGATGAACAAGAGGGAAGGTAGGGTGGGGTCCACCCCCCCCTTCCCTAGGGGTGGAGTTCATCCCCCACCCTCCTCGAAATTTTGCCCTCCCCCCTTAGAAAAAAATCAAGGGCCCCCGTCTCCCCAAATTGTTTAATTTTTTACCCCTAACCCCCCTAGTTTTTGAAATCTGACCCCT
>JASAMX010012833.1:0-11207 GCA_030248175.1 Microlaimidae sp. YZB2_3
ACATTTTTTAATCCAACAAACAACTGTTGCAACCATGTTGGGTTTACCTTTAGTTTAAATATATGACAGTGATTATTTAAATTTCAATGTAATTGTGAAAAAACCAGCCTACAATTTTACCTACACACCATCACGTCACCACAGTACGTCTTGGGTGGTACTTAATTTTAATTGCCGTTAAATTAACACGCCAAAATGGTCAGAGGAAGATATTAACACAGTAGGACAATTTTTTACCGCGGCAAATAAGGAGAAGACAATAATGGAAGCTACTAATATTTTACGAATCACTGATAATGAAGTTTACGATAATATTTTATTCAATTTGCCCCATCCAACAATAAATAATTTTAAAAAAAACCACATCTACACTAAAAAGATAATTGAGTAATTATTTTCTTTAGTTTTTATAATCAAAAATCTTAAAGATCAATGGGAATGGCGATCCAGACTTGCTCTATTTTAGAAGATCGTTTTTCTGCCACCACATTTCCGGTCAATTCACCTCGGTACGTTTTTTCTTCTGTCACACAAAAGTCATTTATTGTACACAAGCGTATAATTTTTGTCTTTTCGTGTTCACCTAAAAAACAATTTTTCTGATGCATATTACAGTTGAAGCTACAATACAATAAAATTAAAACTATAAATTAAGCAACATATAAAACCCTGCAAAAACAGTTTTAATAAGAAGGACTTGCGAATTATCTTAATTTTGTCAAACAACAGCTATTTATTATACCCATTTTTATATAAATATAAACCACAATCTTTGCTTCCTATGAATTTATTGTTCTTGATTTATATGACGTACTTTGTAAATCATGGGTGGCGCGGGAGCGCCACGGGGCAAATCAACCCCGCGGCGCCGCCCCAACCATTACTGGACAACGTGGTTAAATTCTGAGATTCATGTTTATATCCTTCTTCTTATTATTATTATTCTAACGCTCAATCCTTAAAATCGATATTTTTTCTTTGTTACTGATTGAAAATAAAAAAATAAACCTGGGCTCATTGGAAAGAAGAAAGATTTACGCAACTTTTTAGGAGCCATTTTTTTCATTTAGATTTTTTTTTGATTGGTTGATCAAAATAATAAATTAAAAAATAGCAAAATAAAAACTCCTAGCCGCACAATATCAGCCTTTTGGCAACAATAAGGATTTTACAGAGCAGAGCAGACAGCTCACTGTCCAATAACAGATAAAATCTGCACAATAACAGCAGAAAGTTGTGCTCGGTTGCTAATTAGTTCCCAGCGCCATCTACGTCAACCGCGCGGGAAACGTCAAAAACAACAAAGTACTTTTTTAATTCTTGTATTACCGATGAAAAAATTAGCCGTGCTATTCATCAAACTCTTGGACCCGGTTCAAAAGGTATTGGGTCCACTTTTTACGCAGACTGGTCTGCGTAAAAAGCGGTCCCAGTCCGTTATTGTAAATACAATGCACGCGTCTAAATCAGCTGTTTCATTTGTCAGAGAATTGTTTACATTATTGTTAAATTTAAAAACGTAAAGAATTAAAACTTAATCAGGAAAGAAGCGCGGAGCGCTCTTTCCCTTATATTAATGGGGTAAGTACATGCGCGGTTAACCGGTTAGTTGATGGCGTCATGGAAATGACAGACGTTTAGTGGTTTTTTAGCAATTAAAAATATTAACATTTTAATAACTAAATATATTACCCATATTTTTCTGATATTAAAAACCTAGACCTTTTCCTAAGCATTCTATGATCTTCTATCTAAAAAGTTAATTTGCTTAACTTTTTTTTGTTTTTTTTTTTTTTGGGGTTCCAAAAAGTTTTTCTGTGGCTACATTTTTGGAGCTGATTTTTTGCACGTAGATGCTAATACCCCCGCCCTGAATTTCATTCTCGAATATGCTTCTCTGTTCTCGTAGTCAAACTCTGTCTCATATAAAAACGACCAGTTTTTTTCTAAGCTACACATTAGGTTCTGGGTTACTTGTGTTACCTTTTTTTCCTTACTGAATTACATATTAAGTAACTTCATTCAGAATAAATACATATTGTGGTTATTTTTCGTTTATCATTAATTTTCTTACCCCTTTTTATAAAAATTATTAATTTTCAACGGAAAGAGCGAAAAAATATTCTTACCACTAATTAGCAGCCATATGGCAACAATAATAATATTTAAAAAAAATAAAATAAAAATAAATCTTAGATAAGACGTGTTAGCTAAGCGTGTAAATGATGGGCGGATAGATCCATCAGTTAAAATGAACAGAAAAAACTTCTTTTATATGGATTACT
This sequence comes from Microlaimidae sp. YZB2_3, assembly GCA_030248175.1. Lineage (NCBI taxonomy): Eukaryota > Metazoa > Nematoda > Chromadorea > Desmodorida > Microlaimidae > Microlaimidae sp. YZB2_3. Next base: position 2,286 of record JASAMX010012833.1, read on the forward strand.
ATAAGCTATAATCACTTCAAAAACTTAATGCGACAAAATAATTAGTATTAGGTAACCTCGTAAAATTGTATGGACATGGAAAAACCATTTACAAATAGGTGTGCTTTTCGTCTCGCTTCAACATAGACCATCATATCTGAGAAAAATCGAGCAAAAACAAAAGTAGTCTCCAAATAAAGCTAATTTCCAAAAAGTGATAAAATTAGGTCTAACATAAAAAAATTTAAACAGAAAAAAACCCTATTTTATATGGTTCTTTCAGCGTCTCCATACAATTTTACGGAGTTACCCAGACTTAGATTTTTGTATATATATACTGCTGAATTCTTACATTGAAGTTTTGGATATGAAAATAATTGTATTCATATCATGAGTAGTAGCCATGTACGTTTCTTTTAAACTACATGATGAGTAAATTTTTTAATGTTTTATATCTTTAAATAAATAGACATTGAATTTTCAATGCATTAAAAGGCGGGTAAATTTTAGCAAAAGACGAAAAAAAGCTTTTTTAGAAGAAAAAGCCTTATATATTAAATGGAATAGTATAAAGCTACATAAGTCTAAATACAAATGCCATAAAAACTGAAACAAGTCTCTTTAAAACCTGTAAATTAATACGATTTTTGTGAAATTTTTTAGAAAAACAAAACCGAATAAAAACAATAACGTGTAAAAGCTTTAGTTTGCGTTTTTTAACTAATAATAAAATTTAATTCATATAAATTTCTCTCAAAGTGATTAAATTTTACATTTAGTTAACCAGTGAGATAATAATAGCAATTAAGTCATATGTCGTCTCAAAACTATACAAAAAGTATTAACGCAAGCGTAACATATATAAACTATGTAAAATTCCTGTTAGCTAAATAAGTTATCGCATTGCGCATTAAATTTTGTAATTTATCATTTTATTTTTGTATTACAAAAGAATATATCCGCTCATATTAATCACTTGTTTTTAAAATAAAATATTGCAAGTGTCTTAGTTGCGAAAACCTTGAAAAATTTGGAATTAATATAAAGCGACTTTTTCTTGCGAATGTTTCTATTTATAACATAAAAAAACAAATTAGCTGTCGATGTATTTGTCCAAATTAAAAGTCGTCCTTATATTAATCTGAATTTTTCAATGTTTTTGGGTTACAAACTTGATATTTTATTTTAAAAAGCTGTTAATATGGCGGGTATGTTTTGCTTTAGTACGAAAATAATGATAAATTACAAAATTTAATGCCCAATGCGAATAACTTATTTTGACAGTAATTTTTCATGGTTACTGTGACGCTTGCGTTATACTTTTTTTGTATTTCGTTTTGACGACGTGTAACTCAACTAAATACTATGGTATTTACAACTGGTTAACTCATGTAAAATATCATGCTTCTTAGAAATTCTATATGAATTAAATTTTATTATTAGTTAAAAAACTCAAACTAAATCTTTTTAACGTATTGTTTTTATTCGTTTTTGTTTTTCTAAAAATTTCACAAAATCTTTTATTAATTTACAGGTTTTAAAGAGACTTGTTTCAGTCTTTTCTGGCATTTAGTTTTTAGACTTATGTAGCTTTATACTATTCCATTTAATATAAGGCTTTTTTTTCGAAACTTTGTTTCGTCTTTTGCTAGAATAAATCTAGCAAATGATATTCTAATTTTAACAAGAATTGTAATAATAAAGAAATATTTAATTTTTAAATAGTTTTGCACAATTTGATTAAATGTGCATAGTAAAAAAGCAGTGTACTTGCGATAAATAGTAGGATGATTAAAACGGACTGGGACCGCTTTCTACGCAGACCGGTGTGCGTAAAAAGTAAACCCAGTCCGCTTTGGACCGGGTCCAAAAGTTTTATGAATAGCACGGCAGTTTAAAGTTTTATTTTAGAAATAATAATTGCAATCATCGGTGGCGCGGGAACGCCACGCGACGGTTTAAACCCACTGCACCGCGCCAACTATAATTAGAGAACGTTGGAAAAATTTTGGAATTCAAGTTCATCTTCTTCTACTTATTATTATTTTCATTTTAACGTTAATATCTTAAAATCGATATTACTTTATCGTTTAGGCGGTGATTTAGCACCGAGGTACCGCGTTGGTTAACTATAATCAGGGAACGTGGAAACATTTGTTATTTATGTTCAGTTTTGTCTTCTTTTTCTTTTTATTATTTTTATTTCAAAAAATATAAATGCAATCACGGATAGTGCGGGGGGGCCACATTGCAATTTAACCCACGACACCGTGCTAATTAGAGAACGTTGGTTATGTTTGTAACTCATGTTCTTCTTTTTCTTCTTATTATTATTTTTATTACAAAAAATATAATTCCTATCATTGTCAATGGGAGCGACAATGATAGGAATTATATTTTTCGTGATTGTGGTAAGAGCGCCACATGACAATTTAACTCCACCCCACCGCGCCAGTTATTTAGAGAACGTTGGGAAATTTTGTAACTCATTTTCATCTTCTTTTTATTATTATTGTTATTTCAAAAAATATAATTGCTATCATTCGCGATGTGGCAGCGCCACACGCCGACGATTAAGCCGCATGTCACCGCGCCAACTATAATTAAAGAACGTGGGTAAACTTTGTAATTCATGTTCATCTTATTCCTATTATTATTATTCTTTTTTTTATTTCAAACAAATAATCGTAATCATCACGCAGCAATTTAGCCCCACAGCACCACAACAACTATAATTAGAACGTGGGTAAATTTTTTAATTCATGTTCATCTTCTTTTTCTTATTATTTTTTATTTCAAATCCGTAGCGTATCCGTAGCGCGGTAGCGCCCCACGGTGGTTCAGCAGCACTATAATTACAGAACACAGGTAAATTTTGCAATTCATGTTCTTCTTCTCCTTACTATTATTATTTTTTTTAAACACTTGTATCATAAAACCCATGTATTATATCTTACATCGTTACTGATTGATCAGAAACAAACATAGACTCTTTGGAAAAGCTAGAAAATTGCGCAATGATTTTAAAGAGCTATTTTTTCATTGTCCACATTCAAAATTTAAGTTTTAACAACAAAATTTTAATTTATATTAATAATTGAGCACTATTTTAAGTTTAAGTTATTGCGCAGCTAAGACTCTAATTTTCTTACATTTAATTTAAAAATTTAATTTATCAACCATAAATAAAAAATTAAGAATGTCGCCAAAAATTTTAGCATTGTGTAATGCGAACGAAAAATATGCGTTCTATTAATAATATTAAACTGTTTAAAAAAGTATGTTTCAACAACAGAATAATTATAAACATATGCCACTGTGCATTCTATTCTATTCTACTCTATTCTAGCTAAAACTATTCTACAGTTAGTTTATTATGGTATTTTTAGGTAAACTAGTCTTAAAAAATGCTCTATGAATAGAGCAGGAAAAAGGGGCGATTTCTTCATGGGCGTATGTTTAGACAGAAAAGATGTGGACTAGTCAGAGATGGACATAATGTGAACCATAGGAAATTTGCATTTGGTTTGGGTAGCTGCCACTGAAAAAAATTTCTACTATATAATAATGACTTTTTTATATGTTGAAACAATCACACAGAACTGTTGCATTTTTTTCTTTAGACTGATGAAATGTTAATTAAAAAACATACTCACAGCGATATTTGACAAGCGCGAAATCGCCACGTTTTCAAATTTATTGTTGCTTTTACATATACAAATATAACTTTTTAATTGAAAAAGTGGCGATTTAACGCTTGTCAAAGATTGCTGTGAGTATGTTTTGTTCAATTAACATTTCATCAGATTAAAGAAAAAGATGTGTAACAGTGCTGTGTGATTAGTATTTTTTCAGTCCAAACCAAATGAAAATTTCCTATGGTTCACATAATGTCAATCTCTAACTAGTCCACAATTTTTCTGTCTAAACATACGCCCGGGGAGAAATCGACCTTTTTTCCTGCTCTATTTTTAGAGCATTTTTCAAGGCTAGTTTGTATAAGGACATGAGAGGACCAATTAAAATTGTGCGTTTATGACGTTTAAAAAAACTGAGTTTTTGATAATTATGACAATTTTTATTGACAAAAGTACTACATACAATACCGCTTAGGACGCTCGATTTAGGAAAACAATCAAACTTTTGATTGAGTTTAAACAAAAAAGCGTTTAAACTTAATCAATCAATCAAAAGTTTATCAATTAACATGATAACCACTTTATTCTTGTTAAAAATCAGTTTTTTTCTATTTTGCAGAAGTTTATTTTGTAAACATGTTTGTAAATTCTCAATTTACAAATTTCTACATATTTCTTTGTAAAATAAATAACAAGGATTTATCGATTTGTAATGAAGTGGAAGTATTTCCGCTCAGCAAAGAAAGCGGATTATTGGTCAATTTTAAAGTCTGTCCATGAAATCAATAAAAAATTCTGTGTATCTTTTATTGTGTATTTTACAAAAAGTGGGCGGAGACTTGTAAAATGAGAATTCATAAACGTCTTTATAAAATGGACCACTAAAATGTATTTTTGCAAAAGTTATTATTGCAGAAGAGAGGTTCTTTTCAAAGATAATAGGCAGAATGTATTTTTTCCTCACGCTAAAAGAACAGGTTTAAGTACTGTATTGCCTACTTTTCAGTCAAAAATGTATACAAATACGCAAAAATGAGTTGCATTTTTTTCCCAAAAAACCATTGATTAGGTCTTGTGTTTTTGAACGTCACATTTAGTGGCCAATACACGTCTGCTTTTCCAGCCTGCTGTTGTTGTTGCTGTTGTTGCATTTCCTGAAACTTATCTTCCCTATGCAGATTATGCCAAGGGCAGTAGCCAAGACAAGCCAGGAGGGGCGAAAAAGTTTCACCCCTATGGTTGAGACTAGGGATGGCCAGTCAGCCTGCCGATGGCACTGGCAAATAAAATCTAGCTGAGTTCGATAATTTCAGTATTTAATTGACTATTTAACAATAAAACGATTTAAAATTTTTTATCAAAAGCGGTAAATAATAAAAATCAAAATATTATCATATTTTAATAAATTGTTATCAAATTATTTAGTTTGGAACCCTAATGCAAGTTTTTTAAGGGCTAAAGTTGCTTAATTATTAAATATTTAGTAAAAAGGTGGAATTAAAAAAAAATTCTGCGTTTTTATTTGTTTAAAAAAACATCATAATTGTACAATTTTATTTGGTCAGCTCATGTGTGCATTCAGATTTTCGCGGTCAACCAGATGTAATTCACCCTAGTGGTGTGGTGTGGAGTAGGGAAGACCTGTAGCTTGATCCCTCCTTATATTGTTGTGAAATTCCAAGGCTTCGAGCTATAATCTTGATGGGAAGGTGTAACAGCTCTCATTTTGATAATGTTTTAAAATAGATATGATAACGTTGTTATAACGCATAATGAATACAATTTCTAATGTTAAAGCTGGCCGGTGATAATATAACGCGGAAATCCAATCAATAAGGTACTTAGGCTGAAGATTACAGCTTCAAGTCCTACAGTGCCTAATTTTCAGTCAAAAAACTAAAAATGTATTTATTTTTTTGCATTTTTATTTTAAAAAACTCGATTGATCTGGCTCTATATTTTTAAGCATTATACATTATAACATTAACATTATACATTTAAACATTTTCATAAGTTTATTTAGATGCTGTCGTTTTAATATTCATATGCAAGCTCTTGACACGCACGTTCGTTTGTATAACAATGAACATCAGCTGCTTGTTTATTGTTGTGTAAATGAAAGAGCACGTTTTATATAACAATGAACATTAATAAACTCTAAGAATATAATAGAAGTAGGGGGGAAGTAGAAGTATTTTATTTTTTTACTTTTCAACTCTGAACACTTTCTGACAGACAAGTCTAAACTAAGTAGTAAGCTACGCCAATTCGGTACACCAAAATATATAATACTATAGAGTATTATATATTTTGGGTTGACTATTCAGTTACTTGTCATTTTATTTATTTGTTTTTTCTGGATATTTCAAGTAATGTTTATGTATTTTACTTTATGGTTACGTCATAGTATGCGTATTTAGGTATACCACGTTCATTTTCTACATACTTCAATGTAGGGATCGACTGGGGCCCCGGCCCCGGCCCCGGCAGTTTTTTCTACCCCGGCCCCGGCTCCGGCCCTGGCAAACGCAATTCTTCTCTACCCCGGCCCCGGCCTGGGCAATTTAGCTGTCAAATGAGCCGGGGCAAACCGGGGTAAGGACCTCTGAGAATGCAAATTTTAAAGCGGTTCTTCTAAAGATTTTTGACAGTGAAATATTATACAAGATTTTTTCTACAGAGCTAATTTAATTGTTATAATATTAGGATATTTATTGTTTATTATGCTATATTAAGATTTTCTAAAGCCTTTTTATTTTATTAAGATTCCTTATTTTAATCACGCATCCTTATTCTAAAAATTTTATTTACAAGATGAGAGTTTGACAGTAAATATATGGTTGAATTATATCTGGCTGACCTATAGTAAATTTGTATAGGAGACGTAAACGGACCAATTAAAATTGTGCGGTTGTGAATTTTTTTTGAAATTGGGACGCATAATTTTTTTAATTCCTGCTTTTCAAAAAATATACATAAATTAGTCAGTTTTCACCCTTTAAAAAATTGCATTTTTGTTCCAAATTGTGTAATTCGATTAATAGTTGTTAAAATATGGTATTTAATCTTCAATATAAAACCGTTTTTACTGAAAGTTTTAAATAATTTTAATGTTAAATAGTCGATTCAATACTGCAAATCATGAAGGTCAGCGAGGTTTTAATTACCTCTATAATCACAAGATGTATTTTACATATTGGAGTTATTCTAATATCATTGCTTATATCTATTCTTATTATTATGCTTATATATATTCTAATATCATTCAGTAGCACGGTTTATTGCACAACTGGTCATATTTTCTTGTATTATATATTGTTGCATTTATTTTTAGGTAAATATTTAAAATTGTTTTCAAATTTTGTTACGTTTAAAAAATTCAAGCCCTAGTCTTTATTTTAGAATTTTTAAGTTTATTGCTAAATCTACACTATAGTATTCATAAATTAAAAAAAAAACCTGCGGAGTCAGTCCAGTTTTTTTTGAACCCAATATTTTGTATCCACCCAAAAGACACCAAACTTGAATTTTTAAAACAAAAATTTAATAATGAACTGTTTATATTTAATTTGAAAGAAAGTTTTCACATAATTCTGAATAAGAATAATACTAACTATTTTTTAAAATAAAATTTTGCTTGAAACTCGCACTTGTGCGAGTTTAATACTGAATTTGTCTGCTATTTTTGGGTGCACCAATTTTTAACAATGTTAGCGTTTTGCAGTGCATATTACAATTTTTCTTCCGCTTTTGCAAGTAAATGCGCTGCACGAAAAAACAAGTATTGATTGCAAAAATGATCTCTGCGCAAGAAATCATTGGTATATGCCCAGAAAGTCGCGTGCGTTTGAAATGTTGCACTTTTGTCTTGCATAATTTTATTCAAAAACCTAGCTTATAATCAAATTTTAATTTAATTTAATATATATATTTAATTTAATATATTAGTTAGTCCATTTAACATTTTATAGCAGAGCAGCATGTCATTTCGTTTTTGTCTCACTGAAAGCTTATCTAGGTTGAGTTCCCTTAGTCGAGTCTCATAATCTACATGAGGAAAAGAGCACCTATAATATAAACGCCTTGTAAAAGTTTTTTGCACCTTTTTAAGACGATCGATGTCCATAAGGTAATGAGGGTTCCAAACGTAGGTTTCAAACTTGACTAGTGGACGCACAAAGGTTTTATAAGCTTTCAGCAAAATTTCCATGTTATGAGTTCGGAATGACCGAAACAGAATGTCTGTGCTATTCTGAGCTTTTGTGGCTATAGATGCACAATGGGATGAAAACTTTAAGTCGTTTGATATTAAAATACCTAAGTCACGTATAGAACTTTGGCTAATAATTTGATTATCATTTAAATAATAATTTAATTTTTTATTATTAAATCCTAGGTGGAGAACGCAGCATTTCTTTATAGCAATGTTTAACTGCCAGACTTTGGCCCAATTGCAAAAATTATTTAAGTTCGAACCTGAAGTATAAATTGTGAGAATCATGTTTTTGATAATTCAGTTATAATTTTTTAGGCATTTAGGTGGAAATAAATCAATGTGAATTAATACATTTGATCATCTATTAAATATAAGGGTTACCCTCTTTGCTTCCTTAGTTTTTTCTATTACCATAAGATATCTTTCAACGGTTCAGATACGCATTATGGTCTTAAAATTGCAAAAGGTTAGAATCCAGGAGTAAAATAAGTAATAATGTTATTAAAATAATAAAAAAGTCCTAAAATTATAGCATAATAATGATTTTGTCCTAACATGACAAAATTTGATTTAATCATTGCTGATAATCAGTGTTTAATCATAATTTAATCATTGTTGATAATGTAAACAAATGCTTTAAAATTAAAACATTTTTAGATTTTTAAATACCCGAGTTTGCTTCGGCTCGTTTGACAGACAAATTGTTTAAGATAGGCCCTTGGACCGGTTGGAAAAAATGGTATTTGCAATAGCCGGGACCGGGCCGGGATAAATAAAGGGCACCTTACGTCGGGGCTGGGTCCCAGGTCCATTCATACCTGCCTCCAAGACACATTTTTATGCCCTGGTCACAACATGTCTACTTGAAATAGCTAGATCTTGATCCGCCTTTGATAGGTGATTCAACCTAATGATTAATATGGTAAAATTTTTATTGTTTTTAGTAAAATTTTTAATTTTTCTTAAACTATAGTTAATAAAAAAAGCGATAAGTTAACCTTTTGAAGGTGGAATTGAAGTTACATTTTCAAGAAACCAATATTGACCGATACGTTTACTTGGTGGCATAAGTATGAACTCTGATTCATT
>JASAMX010012834.1:0-15664 GCA_030248175.1 Microlaimidae sp. YZB2_3
CTAGTGTTGTAAAAAGCTACTTTTACTTTTACTTAAAGTAATAAAAGTAACGGATTTTGGATTACCTTTACTTTTACTTTTACTCGACTTTTGAAATTTCAATTACTTTTACTTTTACTCTTACTCGACTTTTGAAATTTCAAATACTTTTACTTTTACTCTTACTCGGATTTTCCTCTGCAAATACTTAAATTAATTTAAGTAAAATTTAAGTAATTTGAAAGGGTAATTTCACATCGGGCTTTTTGTAAAGTAAATGGCAAGAGAACATTTTTTAAGCCACTAACACGCTAAAACCATTTATTTTGACTAAAAACTTATTAAAATGATAATTTATACATAAAATTAGCAAAAAAACTTTGGAACAGAGCTTTGGAGCTCCAAAAACCGGTGTTTTGCTCCGTTCAAAATTACTTTTATTATACTTTTACTCTTACTTTTACTTTAAAAAATAGGTCTTACTTTTACTTTTACTTTACTTAAATAAAATTTTGACCATTACTTTTACTTTTACTTTACTTAAATTAAAAAATTACAAATTACTTTTACTCTTACTTTACTTAAATTAAAATTTTTCAAATTACTTTTACTTTTACTTAAAATAATCCAAAATCAATACTTTTTACAACACTAATTGCAACTCTGCTTCAACTTTTGCAAGTAAGTGCGCTACACGAAAAAACAATTATTGACTGCAAAAAAATCTTTTCGCAAGAAATCAGTGGTATATGCACAGAAAGTCGCGAACGTTTAAAATGCTGCATTTTTTTCTTCCATAATTTTATTCAAAAACCTAGTGTATAATCAAATTTTTTTTTGGGTTATATTATGTTTTTGATAAATCTCGAAAAATTATAAAAAGTAGTGCAAAATCACAAAAAATAAAATTAAATTGAAAAAGTTTACGTGTTAATTTTATAATTTTTGGCTAAAATTAAATAATTTCATTAAAATCATTGAAACAATCAACTTGAAACAGCTAGAAAGCGAGTAGTCTCATGTACTTGCAATATAATATTTTACTTTTTACAACTTAAAAAGAGTGTTTTTTTAATTTACAAAAATTGACAATAAAATTTTAAAAATGCTCTTATTTTTTAAAATAAAAAGGTGTGTTTTAACCCTTTTTATATGTTCAAACTAAAAAATGTTGAATAGTGGTGTGTAAATGAAATTCGAGTAAAAGTTCTTTTTTAAAATAACATTCAAGCAAGACTAGTATTCTTAACTTTTACGGTTAAATTTCGCCAATTAGGTACCAACGTATTTAATTAAAAATATTTTAATATGAAGAGATTTTGTTATTGTGAAATATTTTTGTTACTTGTACCCAGTTTTGATTTTAGTTTCTTTACCACGTTTTGCTTTACTGATCAAAACATGCTCCTTGTAAGTATTTTAACTCTTTCTCTACATATTTGTAAAGCATTTTTTAAAAGTAACATAAATGGTTTGTGATTAAGTAAAATATTGCTTTAAACAAGAATATACTGTTAATAATTACGTGAAAATGTACATATATTATGTAAATAAAATAATAATTTAGGTTTAGAAAAATTGAAATATGAAAATAAAAATTTTGTTCTGCTTAGAAAAAAAAACTTTTGTGTAATAAAAATTAAGTTTTTTTACTCACAAAGTACTTAAATTCTAAAATGTGACTATTCATTACATAAACCAAATAATTCACAGTAAAAATGTTGATTTTTATTTGAAAAAAATGACCAAAATTACAACTTCTGCTTAATTTTTCGCCTGCCCCGGCAAATCCAAATTTCTCTACCCCGGCCCCGGCCCCGGCCCCGGCATCAGCAAAAATTCGGCCCCGGTCGATCACTAGTTGTGAGGCTTACGAAGGAGTCGAGTTGAATGCATTTCATCGAGTTCGAGCTCTGGTAATACAGTTTTTTTTTTCATTAAATAGACATAACAATAATTTAATTAGGTCTTTTTTTTATTTCAAAACTAATAATTTTACTTTAAGCGCTTACTTCAAAGTTACCATTTTTCACTTGCCCTTCACAATTTTTTGCCAAAAACTTAAGTTAAATTCATATTAATGCACAATCAAATATAATTTATGTAGCCTTAAAGTTGTTCTTTTTAAAGCATATAAGCAATGATAAAATTTGCTTTGCTATTTTTGAAGTTATAATGATAAAAAAGAACTTGTTATGTTCGAAAAAGTGTTCGAACTTTTTGTTTTTAGAGAGATTTCGTTTTTTTTTGTTTTTACAATTTTGTGAGAAATTATCTCTTTATTAAAGTTGTTGAAGATGCCTTATTATAGATCATTTTTAATGAGAAAATAGTAAAATTGATACAGTTTTTTAATACTATTTTATGCCCGCACGATAGTTTTTGGGTGTTAAATGTACTGCCGAAATCGGGACTAAGTTTGCGCCCAACATTTTTTTCTTTATTTCGAGTTTAAGCAAAAAAATCGAGGGTTTTTTTGTACGGAAAACGCACTATCTTAACAAATACTGCACCAATCTTATAAGAATCGAATTTTCAATTTAATGTAGAAAGTAGCCGCTTCTTTTACTATATATTTTGTAATTTAAATTTTTATACTCATTAAGCAATCTTTCAAGTTCAGAATTATTGAAAAAACGCCATTTTTGTGGGATCATATCTTCTGAACCACTGGAGATATTTTGATGAAAACATTTTTGTGGGTTATTATTGCAGGCGGGGGCCTATTTCATATTTTTGTATTTGTAAATTAATAAACACATTTCATTTCTTCTTATTTTTTTAAATAAAAAAATGTGTACGTAACTGTGGAATTTACGGAATTTACAGCATGTAATTTTTTAAATTCCAAACATAATCTTATTAATATACTTTTTAATTAAAAATACAAAAGAAAAATATGGCTCACCTTCAAAAGAGTCCTGCACAAAAGAGTCATGAAAAAAATCACAGCTGGCACAAAAGAGTCCTGGCACAAAAGAGTCCCGGCACCAAAGAGTCCTGAAGAAAATGCGTTCATGCCCCCAAGTGCTTCGAGCGCTGAGGTCGGCACAAAAGAGTGCTGGCATAAAATCAATTTTTCACAGCTCTCATTCCAGTTTAAGGCGTATTTTAACACGTCCTTATTCTGACATAATGAGTCAAAAGCGTCGTAAAATACTCCTTACTGTGACTTTTTTTTATCTTAACACATAAATAATCCAAACAAAACGAGTAACGTTGATTTTATACTGATTGTGACTCTTTGTCAAAGTAACGACGAACAGTTAATTTAAAAGATTTTTAGCTAAAAATTGTTAAAGTTGCTATTTCTTCCTTGGGAAAACAATTGTTTATTTTAATAATTACAGTTTTCAATCCTTTCATTAGCGGGCTGGAGAAAAGTTACCCAGATTTTTTAATGTGGTTAAAAACCCAGATAGTTACCCAGATTTTTTAATGTGGCTTTACGTTTTTTGGGCTAAAGAGCGATTCTATTACTGTCTCGTATGTGATAACGTTTGCGTTAGACTTCAAAAGAATTTCAAAAGTTTCTGTAAATTTAAAAATTTTTCTTTGAAAGACCACTAATATTTTAACGACAACTGAAAACCTGGGGGCATTTTCATAAAATTATACGCTTAATTCATTATGTGCAGTAGTTGTGTTAACGAATCATTGACTAATCAAATACAAAACTAATAATTAATCACCAACATTTTTATTGCAAATAAATAATAAAGTGTTTCAGTAAAAAATTCGTATTTAACATTTTGAAATCGTTTTGTTATTTTTCCCTAGAAAATTTTTTGAGTTTAGTGAATATTTACCTTACTTACTGCGTATTTTCTGGTGTTATCTATGTCATTTAAAGTTATGCTCAATAGTTTTTCTTTTTTGGTGTATTTATTTGCATTGCGTTATGATCAGAAGGATTTTCATTTAGCATTAATAATTCGTGTAATTTGCGTCATTCAAATGCCAAGTATTTAGTAAAAAGTTGACAAATATTTGGTTAAATAGCTGCCAACACTACTCACTAAGCATCTGATAATAAAGCTACTATTTGGTAAAAAATTACCAACTTGTTTCGAAAAAACAACCAAATATTTTGTTAAAAAACACAGAATAATTAAATTTAAAAAATACTAAATAGTTGGTAAAAAAGTACAGAAACCTGTATTGGTCCGGAGGTATAACAATATTTGGTTGTTTTTTACTCATTATTTGGTTAAAAATCACCAAATGGACGGAGAGAGTCTCTTTTTGTGTTTTTTTGTTTGTTTTTTTTAAATCTGTAGTTATACGCAATGGCACGCAAAGATTCTAGGACACGAGGGTACTGGACACGAGGGTACTGGACACGAGGGTACTGGACACGAGGGTACTGAGCTAAGAAAAAATACGTTTGCCACAAATATGCAAATTTTTTCAACTGAATAAGCTGAACTAAATTTTAATAGTTTGAATGCGTATACAAACACAAAACGTTACATAAGTCGTTTCGTGTTTAATTATAAATATTAAATATCATTTTTTGCTTAAATATAATGCAATTTTATAATAAAAAACTACATAGTTTAAAAACATTATACTAATTAAACACGAAATTTTTAAAAGTCATTTTACACACAATTTATACTATAGCTTTTTAGTAAAAACAATGATAATGTTTGAAGCTTACTACGAAGCTCCGGAGCTTTAAACCCTGCTTTCGCAAAAAACTAAAGAATTAATATTGATCAATCATAAATGGGATGGGAACGCCAAGAAGTTATTTGATTACTGGTTTTTCTAAAACATCTTTGTATGAGATAAAAATACCAAGCGACTTTGTATGAGATAAAAATACCAAGCGAATTGCAGTTTTTTTTGCTGTCATTTTTCTATTTCGACTCTTTTCATCGACTCTTGATTAAAATAATTTAGTTTTTTTGATAAAATCTTTGGAAAAAATAACTTCCTCAAAAATAAATCTCAGTAGTAAAAATGTAAAAAATTATTCTTGCCTTTTTTAGTCCACTCTCGCTTAGGGAATTCACTTGAACACATGTTGATGATTAAAAACAAGGCAAACAAAATGTGCCTTTAAAACCCAAAAACATGCTATTGTTAGATTTTTCATGTATGATATGTTATGCATTTTAATCTAAGTATAGTCGTGAGTAAAATAATCCAACAGCGAATCTTGGGGAGTCTTAAAAAACCCTACCATTGCACGGTAAACTTTATATTCCTAAGCCTAAGCAAAAACCAAAAATTAAGCTAAACTTTATCATAATGTTTTAATAATAGTGTGCTTTTAAAAAATTGCCGAATAATTTATTGTTAAAAAAAGGCAAGCAATTGTTTTTCGGAAAATATTTTACTAAAATGTTTTTTATTAATAGCAGAATTATTAGCATTGATTTTTGCAGTTATTTTTTTCAAAGGCATTATTAAGAATTTATTTTTTCAACACAACACGAAAAATGTCCACAAAAGTGTTTTGACAGCACAATCAAAGCATAACAGCAACCTTAATGTTTATTATCTTTTGAGTCGCCTCATAGCTTCTCAGCATTTTTAAAGCTAGTTATTATTTTAAAAAATGCACGAAAATGTTGACAAATTACACAAAATGTAGAAAATGTTTTAATGTTTTTTCATAATCTTTTATAAGGCAGTCAAACGAACTAAATGAATTTTAAGTTAAACAAAGTATTGTTATGCAATAAGTTTATCCCACTTTATGCGGGGAGGTTATGTTTTTTTTTTCTCAGTACCCTCGTGTCCCCCTTGCATAATGAATCGATTTTGTTACGAGGTTGTGGTGAACGCAATTTTTTTAAGCCCAGTACCTTCGTGTCCAGTACCCTCGTGTCCAGTACCCTCGTGTCCAGTACCCTCGTGTCCAGTACCCTCGTGTCCAGTACCCTCGTGTCCCGTTCCCCACGCAAAAAGTCCCTGTGGTCTGGTCATCTTGTTGTATGACATCTGCGGTCGTTCTTACAATTAGGATTAAAACACTAGCTTGATAAAAATTGTAATTATGCCAACTAAAATTTATTTAGACATGATTTTGTTTGACATACAATCAATTATGACAAAAACACTAATTCAATATTATATGATTTATACCCAAATACAATAATAATTTTTTTCTTATTTTTTAAACGCTTTACAAAGTTTTAAGCGTTTTTATAACTAAATAATAAAAATACTTGAAAAACATTAATGTTTTACCCGCGAAATTCTTCACACAACCTCAAAACTGGAAGACAGCTGAGGTGCGAACATTGTATGTTAGCTGTGGAAAATTGATTTTATGCCAGTGTTATAAGCTGGTTTGTGCGTAAGATTTTAGACTGAATGTTTGAAGGTGTGAATCCCCGTTTTAACTCCTTCTTCTTTTTTTTTGACTATTATTGTATTATTGGTGGAAACCTTTAAGAAATCTTTGAATGTGATAAACAACTAAGTACAGCTAAAGGTATTTATTTACAAATTCCAAAACAAATAAGGCGACGTACTTTACAAAACGGCTAATGTGTTACATTAAAAAAAAACATTATATCTGTTACAATATTCAAGGGACCGGTTGGTGCGGAAGAGGAATCTTAAAAACCCAAAACCTGGCAACTCGAAGAAGTTCATGTTGAGCTTCCTCAAAACGCTTTTTTTTTTAATTTTTAACTCAAGGGACCTCAGAAAGTCGTTGCGGACTTTCCGAGCCTCCATATTAAACTCAGTCGTACCCCTTTCCTTCAAACTCTCCTTCCCGAAAATCCGCAACTATATAACCAACTAAAAATGAGGTGTTTTTGGCCGGGTTTATATACTTTGGAAGTGTGTCATAATTTAATAAGGCTTAATTTTGTTTTTCCCTTTTCATCCATTGACCTGTCAAAATTGAGTCATAATTATTTCGGATGGGTTCCGTTTAAAAGTTTAGTTGCACCTTCGGCACCTATCATGAAGGACTGCAGGTGTGGAGACAAAAAGAGTAATTATAAACTTAGGAACTAATATAAGGAAAACAAAAATTACAAAATAATATTAATAACGTAAATAGTAAACGAGTGTAAATATTAAAAAGAAGTCCCGATTAACACCAGGGGCCTGTTTCATAAAAACCTTTGTAAATTCTTATTTTACAAATCTCCGCCTATTTTTTGTAAAATACACGATAAAGGTTTTTCGACTTGTAATCCAGGGGGAGCATCTGCGCGCACTGCTCTGCGCTGATTGGTCGCAACCACGTCATTTCATCTCCACTAAACGATCAATATTCGCCGTGTCCTATATCCTCTATCATGTAATTTACAAAAAATATACGGAGTTTTGTAAAATGAAAATTCACAAACGTCTTTGGTTGCCTTACGTTACGCCAACGACAATTCGCCGACGACAATTCGCCGACGACTTCTACGCCGATGATCATTTCACCCCCGGACCATTTAGCCGATGCTACGTTTCGCCGACGCAGTTGCGAAAAATGTTTCTGATTACATGAATATAATCTTAAAACAAGAATTTTAACACGAAATTAGTAGATTACATGATTTTCTTTAAAAAACATATATTTTTGTTTAATTTAAAAGTATTACACAATAAAATCAGAGAATTTAATTTTTGATAAAATCGTGATTAATAAAAAAATTATATTCCTTTTACAACAGTTGCTTTTCTTTGCTTTAAGAAAATTTAAATAAATATTGATTAATTTGAAATTTGTTAAACAAGCCGTCAATCTTGTTTTTGATAATATTGTTTAATTTTATTCTCATTTTATGCTATTTCTTCAATGCGACATTTCGTCGACACGTTTTGAAAAAAAATGTATCTAATTATTTACACGAAATTAAAAGATTATATGATTTTCTTTAAAAAAACATATATTTTTGTTTATTTTAAAACTATTACACAATAAAATCAGAGAAATTAAATTTTAATCAAATCGTGATTGATAAAAAAATTATTTTCTTTCTACAACAATTGTTTTTCTTTAATTTACGAAAGTTTAAATAAATATTAATTACGAAATTGTTAAAAAAGCCGTCAATCTTGCTTTTGATAATATTGTTTAATTTTATTGTGATTCTATGCTATTTCTTCAATGCGACATTTCGCCGACGCGTTTTAAAAAAATGTATTTAAATATTTTAAAATATTAAAAAACGATGGATTTTAAAGAAATAAAATAAATTAAACAATTTATTATCCTTAAAAATAAATATTAGGAAATCACCCTATTTTTTCTGCTATATTTTTAGTTTATAGCAAAATAATAATAAAACTCTATATTATTATGTCGTATGGCTTCAATTAATAAAGCCATTT
This sequence comes from Microlaimidae sp. YZB2_3, assembly GCA_030248175.1. Lineage (NCBI taxonomy): Eukaryota > Metazoa > Nematoda > Chromadorea > Desmodorida > Microlaimidae > Microlaimidae sp. YZB2_3. The sequence goes on from JASAMX010012834.1 coordinate 8,281, forward strand.
ATTTATTGAAACTGCGTAAAATATATTTACTCGCATTATTTGAGGAATTACAAGATGGGTTAAAGTTAAAACCGGAAGCCCAAACTGCGATTTATTTCTCTTATATAGCGCATCCGGCGCTTCATAGCAGTATTGCTTGGAAGAGCTCCTCTTACATCTTCTGTAATGTTCAAAAGAATTTGTGCCAAGATGTTTCTGGGCTTTTCTCGGCTACCAGACGCACTTTCTTTGACCACATTAAATATTTTTTTGACTTCTGTCTCAGATTTTGGACCTTCGTGATTATGATGAATTCGAGGAAAACCTGGTAATACAGTTCCATTTTGGATCCAAATTCTCGCAGAGCAGTTTCCGTCCTGTCTCCTATATTTTATGCATTTATAAAAGAATAAGTCGGAATTTCGTTTCGAATTTTTGTCAAAATAGTATAGAAAATTATTGCGGCTGACCATCTTAGCCGAGTCCCCATTGCGTTTTTTTCTTTGTGTTGAAACTAAATCAGCCATTGAGTTTTGCCATAAAACAGTTTTGCCATAAAACTTTTTAGTAAAATGTGACAGACTACACTCTGAGTTATTAGTTCGAAAGAAATTTTTTTGTTTTGTAAAACAATATTGGTCTGCACTTTTAATCAACTGTGGAAAATTCTTGTCTGCATGGCATAATGATTTAAAGTATACAAGATATAGTTTCCAAAACAGAATAAGTCAAACAATATAAGTACAAAACTGTTAGAAACATGACTGTTTATAACCACTCATATTGTTTTTAAAAATGCGATTATGTGTCACAATGAATATGTAATAACTGTGTCTGTGTTTGATCTAGTTAGATAGTAATTAACCACGATACATAAAGTCACTATTTCCATTGATTTATTATTGAGTGTGTCCCATTCTGTCATAACAATGCTAATAAATAGTTGTAGCTGTGATGTATTTTATTTTAGGCGAATATATTATGCAAATATATATCAAAAACAAATTTTCACAATTATTCCGTCAAAAAAACTTCAATATTTGTGTTTTTTTTGTTTTTTGACCTTTTTTATAGTGACTCCGGTACTGGGCTATTCAGCCGCTTCAAATGGGAACATTAATAAGCTACTGAATTTAAAATTATTTGTAAATTTGCTTACCAAATAATTTTCTTAAATAAGATTAATTAAAAAAAACGTTTTTGCAACAAATAATCTCAAACTTTTTTCGAAAGTTCTATTTCAAGCTGTTGTGTGCGCATGTGTAGGCGCTGGTGAGTGGTATATACTAATGCCGCTTCCAAAATAATCACTTTTAAATCTTCGGCTTCATAAATTATTAATTATGAATTATTATTATTATTATTAATTAAATTAAATCATAAATTTTAGCTTTATACATCTGAATATAAAAAATCTTGAACTCTAAGCAAACCAAAAGCTTTAAATCTAAACCAAAACCTTTGCTTTAGCAAACCAAACGAAAACAAGAGCCAAAAACTCTTGTGTGTATTTACAAAATGTGGTTGTATACATTATTAAGCAGACAAAATTTGAATATTTTATTTCAAATAACAAACAACATATACATAACAAGAATAAACTTACGAATACTATATTAAAGTACCGATTATTCAAGAATGATTAGTGTTTTTTTTAATAACAAACAACAAATACATAATAAGAATAAACTAACAAACACCCTATTAAAGTACCCATTATTAAAGAATGATTAGTGTTTTCTTTTTTTTAGCAAAAAATTCGATTTATTTTATTATGACGGCGGATTTTTGTTTAAAAAACGTTTTGCTGCGCTAAAAAATTAATTCTCGCAACAATAGTATGATTGATAAAAATGTGTTTAATTTACTTATTCAATATTTTAAAAAAAATATAAAAACTTGAAATAATAAGTATTTTAAGAATAATCATTTATTTTTTCAACTTTTAAATCCATTGTTTTTTAATATTTTAAAATATTTAGATACATTTTGTTCAAAACGTGTCGGCGAAATGTCGCATTGAAGAAATAGCATAAAATGAGAATAAAATTAAACAATATTATCAAAAACAAGATTGACGGCTTGTTTAACAAATTTCAAATTAATCAATATTTATTTAAACTTTCTTAAAGCAAAGAAAAGCAACTGCTGTAAAAGGAATATAATTTTTTTATTAATCACGATTTTATTAAACAATAAATTCTCTGATTTTATTGTGTAATACTTTTAAATTAAACAAAAATATATGTTTTTTAAAGAAAATCGTGTAATCTACTAATTTCGTGTTAAAATTCTTGTTTTAAAATTATATCCATGTAATTAGAAACATTTTTCGCAACTGCGTCGGCGAAACGTAGCATCGGCTAAATGGTCCGGGGGTGAAATGATCATCGGCGTAAAAGTCGTCGGCGTAATAGTCGTCGGCTAATTGTCGTCGGCGTAATGTACGGGGTTTGGGGACTTTAGAGCCGAGGGACTTTAGAGCCGGGACTTTGGAGCCGGACCTGGGGATTTTAGAGCCGAAGCAGGGACTTTAGAGCCGAAATGAAAAATGCGTTTGCAAACATAAGTAAAACAACATACAAGTAATATTAAAACATTTACATAACAAATGGAGCTAATTATGCAATGCGGTAATCATTATGCGGGATAAATATGCTTCGGGTTTTCAATTGTATATACAAAAGATGACAATGTATAAGGATTTGACGGGAAAAGAAACTTATTAAATTCCAATTATTGATAAACTTCTAATCTTGACAATAACATGGTTTAGATTCGTGCTTTGATTTGTTTGATAAAAGATTTTTCATGTGAATATAGGGCATGGTTTAGGGTTAAGATTTACGGCTTTTGGTTTTTAAATTGAAACATTTGTTATGATAAATATCAAAGATGTTTTATTTTAGAAAATGTTGCAATAAAAATTTAAGACAAAAAAACCATTATTTTTCCTAAGCCTAAGCGAAACCTACAAATCAAGATAAAAATCTAAAAAAAAGCTTAAAACTATTGAAATTCTTTAGTTTACTGCTTAAATAAAAAAAACTTATTTCGGAAGATATTATGCCGAAAATATTCTTTCCGGACACCAAAAGGTTTTAAAAGTATTGTAGAAAGCTTTAAAAACTTTTAAAACTTAAAATTTGGCTAATTTCAGTGATATATTGTATGAAAATGACGTAATTTAACCAACTTTGACAAAATTTGTTCGGCTTTAAAGTCCCTTAATTTTTTATGAATTTTCTGAACAAAAAAGTTACGTTACGGCTCTAAAGTCCCTCCAATACGGCTCTAAAGTCCCACACTGCGGCTCTAAAGACCCTCGGCTCTAAAGTCCCCTCGCTCCGGCTCTAAAGTCCCGTTACCATGTACGACACCCACCCTTATGCAATCATAAGCCTAAACCTTAGGCTTTACCTAGAAATAATTAAATAATATGTTTGCAAACGAAAATTATTGTAAAAAACCTGGTTATGTTATTATTGTTGTTTTTTTAGTTGAGTATTTTATAATGTATTTCGATTTTTTCTGTTGTGCAAAGGTCCTTGGGTCATTTCATGTTGCAAAAATATCTTTATTTTTATTTATAACAAATAAATAATTTTAATCTATTAAAATAATATAAGTTATTTTTTGTAAATAAACTAAAATATTGTACAATATTGTACCATTTTGTATTAAAAAAAATGATTGAAATTTAATGAAAAATGTTTTTCCAATTAAGCAAAAAAATAAAAATTTGCGGCCGTGGCGAATGCGACGGTGTGTGTGGTGGTGGATCAAGGACTCCCCTTTTGAGGTTCTTGACTATAAAATCAACAAACGAAATTTAAATTTAAAATCAGCACCCCAGAAAACCTTTGTTGATATTTTTGGGTGGTTGGGATGGGAGTAAAATGGGGGCTATTGGGGAATTTGGTGCCCCCCCAATTGAGTAAACCCCCCTTTTTTAAGGTTCTTCAATATAAAATCAACAAACGAAATTTATATTTAAATTCAGCACCCCAAAAAACCCTTTGTTGATATTTTTGGGGTGGTTGGGATTAAAATGGGGGCTATTTGGGGAGTTTGGTGCTCCCCCCCAATTGAGTAAACTCCCCTTTTGAAATTCTTGACTATAAAATCAACAAACGAAATTTATATTTAAAATCAGCACCCCAGAAAACCCGTTGTTGATATTTTTGGGGTGGTTGGGATTAAAATGGGGGCTATTGGGGAAGTTTGGTGCTCCCCCCCAATTGAGTAAACTCCTCTTTTGAAATTCTTGACTATAAAATCAACAAACGAAATTTATATTTAAAATCAGCACCCCAGAAAACCTTTGTTGATATTTTTGGGGTGGTTGGGATTAAAATGGGAGCTATTTGGGGAGTTTGGTGCTCCCCCCCAATTGAGTAAACTCCCCTTTTGAAATTCTTGACTATGAAATGAACAAACGAAATTTATATTTAATATCAGCACCCCAGAAAACCCTTTGTTGATATTTTTGGGGTGGTTGGGATTAAAATGGGTTCTATTTGGGGAGTTTGGTGCTCCCCCCCAATTGAGTAAACTCCCCTTTTGAATTTCTTGACTATAAAATCAACAAACGAAATTTATATTTCAAATCAGCACCCCAGAAAACCCGTTGTTGATATTTTTGGGGTGGTTGGGATTAAAATGGGGGCTATTCAGGGAGTTTGGTGCTCCCCCCCCCATTGAGTAAACTCCATTTTTGAAATTCTTGACTATATAATCAACAAACGAAATTTATATTTAAAATCAGCACCCCAGAAAACCCGTTGTTGATATTTTTGGGGTGGTTGGGATTAAAATGGGGGCTATTGGGGAAGTTTGGTGCTCCCTCCCCCCAATTGAGTAAACTCCCCTTTTGAAATTCTTGACTATAAAATCAACAAACGAAATTTATATTTAAAATCAGCACCCCAGAAAACCTTTGTTGATATTTTTGGGGTGGTTGGGATTAAAATGGGGGCTATTGGGGGAGTTTGGTGCTCCCCCCCAATTGAGTAAACTCCCCTTTTGAAATTCTTGACTATAAAATCAACAAACGAAATTTATATTTAAAATCAGCACCCCAGAAAACCTTTGTTGATATTTTTGGGGTGGTTTGGATTAAAATGGGGGCTATTCAGGGAGTTTGGTGCTCCCCCCCCCAATTGAGTAAACTCCATTTTTGAAATTCTTGACTATAAAATCAACAAACGAAATTTATATTTAAAATCAGCACCCCAGAAAACCCGTTGTTGATATTTTTGGGGTGGTTGGGATTAAAATGGGGGCTATTGGGGAAGTTTGGTGCTCCCCCCCAATTGAGTAAACTCCTCTTTTGAAATTCTTGACTATAAAATCAACAAACGAAATTTATATTTAAAATCAGCACCCCAGAAAACCTTTGTTGATATTTTTGGGGTGGTTGGGATTAAAATGGGGGCTATTTGGGGAGTTTGGTGCTCCCCCCCAATTGAGTAAACTCCCCTTTTGAAATTCTTGACTATAAAATCAACAAACGAAATTTATATTTAAAATCAGCACCCCAGAAAACCCTTTGTTGATATTTTTGGGGTGGTTGGGATTAAAATGGGGGCTATTTGGGGAGTTTGGTGCTCCCCCCCCCCAATTGAGTAAACTCCCCTTTTGAAATTCTTGACTATAAAATCAACAAACGAAATTTATATTTAAAATCAGCACCCCAGAAAACCTTTGTTGATATTTTTGGGGTGGTTGGGATTAAAATGGGGGCTATTCAGGGAGTTTGGTGCTCCCCCCCCCCAATTGAGTAAACTCCATTTTTGAAATTCTTGACTATAAAATCAACAAACGAAATTTATATTTAAAATCAGCACCCCAGAAAACCCGTTGTTGATATTTTTGGGGTGGTTGGGATTAAAATGGGGGCTATTGGGGAAGTTTGGTGCTCCCCCCCAATTGAGTAAACTCCCCTTTTGAAATTCTTGACTATAAAATCAACAAACGAAATTTATATTTAAAATCAGCACCCCAGAAAACCTTTGTTGATATTTTTGGGGTGGTTGGGATTAAAATGGGGGCTATTGGGGGAGTTTGGTGCTCCCCCCCCCAATTGAGTAAACTCCCCTTTTGAAATTCTTGACTATAAAATCAACAAACGAAATTTATATTTAAAATCAGCACCCCAGAAAACCTTTGTTGATATTTTTGGGGTGGTTGGGATTAAAATGGGGGCTATTGAGGGAGTTTGGTGCTCCCCCCCAATTGAGTAAACTCCCCTAATGAAATTCTTGACTATAAAATTAACAAACAAAATTTATATTTAAAATCAGCACCCTAGAAAACCCTTCGTTGATATTTTTGGGGTGGTTGGAATTAAAATGGGGACTATTGAGGGAGTTTGGTGCTCCCCCCCCCCAATTATGTAAATCCCCTTTTTGAGGTTCTTGAATATAAAATCAACAAGCGAAATTTATAATTAAAATCAGCACCCCAAAAATATAAACAAAGGTTTTCTGGGGTGCTGATTTTAAATATAAATTTCGTTTGTTGATTTTATAGTCAAGAATTTCAAAAGGGGAGTTTACTCAATTGGGGGGGGGAGCACCAAATTTCCCTGAATAGCCCTCATTTTAATCCCAACCACCCCAAAATTATCAACAATGGGTTTTCTGGGGTGCTGATTTTAAATATAAATTTCGTTTGTTGATTTTATAGTCAAGAATTTCAAAAGGGGCGTTTACTCAATTGGGGGGGGAGCACCAAACTCCCCATACCCCCCCTTTTTTCCCCCCCCCCCCCCACGGCCGCCCCACCAGACCGGGGGCGCACCAACTCCTTGAATAGCCCTCATTTTAATCCCAACCACCCCAAAATTATCAACAATGGGTTTTCTGGGGTGCTGATTTTAAATATAAATTTCGTTTGTTGATTTTATAGTCAAGAATTTCAAAAGGGGCGTTTACTCAATTGGGGGGGGGAGCACCAAACTCCCCCAATAGCCCCCATTTTAATCCCAACCACCCCAAAAATATCAACAAAGGGTTTTCTGGGGTGCTGATTTTAAATATAAAGTTCGTTTGTTGATTTTATAGTCAAGAATTTCAAAAGGGGAGTTTACTCCATTGGGGGGGGGGAGCACCAAACTCCCTGAATAGCCCCCATTTTAATCCCAACCACCCCAAAAATATCAACAAAGGTTTTCTGGGGTGCTGATTTTAAATATAAATTTCGTTTGTTGATTTTATGGTCAAGAATTTTAAAAGGGGAGTTTACTCAATTGGGGGGGGGGAGCACCAAACTCCCTGAATAGCCCCCATTTTAATCCCAACCACCCCAAAAATATCAACAACAGGTTTTCTGGGTTGTTGATTTTAAATATAAATTTCGTTTGTTAATTTTATAGTCAAGAATTTCAAAAGGGGAGTTTACT
>JASAMX010012835.1:0-10253 GCA_030248175.1 Microlaimidae sp. YZB2_3
AAACCTGGTTACTGGATCTTTTCTTTTATAGAAATGTGTCCAGCGTGGCATGGCTAGAGTGTTTGTTGTTGTACGTCGACCACACATGGCAGTTTTCCATCTAGCAAACCAGTGGACAAATACAGCTCTATTGTGTGTGGAGTTTGTAGCACTGGCCTTGCAGGAACACCTATACTGACCATGTACAACGTTAAATAGTAAGATCAATATTTGACGCGACTTAAAAAATCCTTTAGACAAAGACCTCGGAATGGGTGAACACTGCATGCATGCATGTGAACACTCTAGCGGTAAAGGTTGCCAACATCGTTATTAATGTTGAATGAAGAGTCTTAACCATAGGGGTGAAACCTTTTCGCCCCTCCTGGCTTGTCTTAGCGCCTACCCTTTGCATAATCTGCATAGTGAAGATAAGTTTCAGGTTATTCAACAACAACAACAAAGTGTACTGCATCAGTACTTTAAGTGTACTGCATCAGTACTTAACTTTAAACGTACTGAATGTCTGCATCATTACGCCACATGTACTGCATCAATATTACACGTGTACTACAGTTGTATTTCAAGTGCATTGTAATAAAAAATCAGTGTACTACAGTGTGATCTGAGTATATTGTAGTAAAATACTAGAATTTTTCTATATAATTATTGCAGCAGCTGAGTTACAATAGAAAACACTGAGCTCACCATAGATAAAACCTGTAACCTTAACCCGTTCTTGTGATTGCCTTTTCCCCCATTACAACTGTAAAACCATTGTATTACCGCAGTGAAATCTTGGTTTAACTGTGGTGTTATCTACGTCTAACTATTGTGACATGTAAACTTCACCGCGGTAAAGCTCTATGAACTAGATCATACTTTAGTCATACAGAATTTTTTAAGCGTAATTGGTGCCCAGTAAGCGAGAAAATTAAAATAGTTAAAGCACGGTAACAATATGCAGATTTTATTCACCATACAACATATTAAACTCGAATGCCACCAGGAAGTGACATTACTTAAACACTAAATGTTGCTGGATTAATACCAGCAGTTTATTTCAAATCCATTTCCAAATACTTGAAATGGTTAAAATAAAAAATAAAAAAATATACAAATTTATATCTGAAAATGTCATTTATTGTACAGAAAGTTATTAAAAAATCATAAAAAAGTTACTTTCTGTCATAATATATGTTTTTACCTATGTTTTATTGATCCCAGTAATTATTCCTGTGTAAAAATACCTTTGGTAAAAAACTTTCAACAAATGACATTCTGGTAAAAATACCATTGGGTAATTTCACATTCAGGCTATTTCGTCATCAATCAATTTAGCTTGATTTTTAGGTTATGCTTAGGTTCAGGAAAATCAAGCCCAAACATCAATCAGTGAGATTGTCAAATTACTGATGGTATTTTTACCGCAATGTTTTTTGTAAGAAAGTCAAATGTCGAAGGAATTTTTACGCTGGTATTATTACGTGGAGCCGTTTTTATATTAATATATTCATAAAGAATCAATATTAGAGATTTTGTTTAAGATTTTGACCCATTTTATGTAAGTTACAAAATGGACTGACTTAGTTTGCTACGTTTAAATTAAAACGAAATTTAAAACATTTAATTTTTATTCTAGCTGTATTTTTTACCGATTTCAGGCTGCGTAATTAAATTAATTTAAATCACAATGGGCATTTCCGTTATTGTTTTTTATTTTTTTTTATAATTATTCTGCGAGGCGGCTGTCGCGACCGCTCTGTCGCTTCTACACTGCCGTTGAGGTTAGGTACAACCAACGTGCGACCTATGTAATACTTAGGTACTACAATGGTTAGACGTAGATACCGCCACAGTGAAAGGAAGGATTCATCACGGTAATATAAAAGTTTCATGATTGTAATTGGGGGAAAAGCAGTCAAAGGAACAGGGTAACCTGTAACCTGTTTACCTGTAACACCCCTCTTTGGACATTCCGAAATCGGACACTTTAATATCTTTATTTGCCGCTATCAAACAATTTCTGGCCGCCAAATCGCCGTGAACGCAGGGCACATATCTGGTTGAGAGGTATTCCATACCCTTAGCGATGTCTACGCACATTTTCATTTTTTCTTTTAATTGTATTTTTCCTTCGTTTTTTTCTAAATAAATGTCTAGAGATCCTCCGGGACAATATTCAATAACTGAAAAAAAGATAGTAATGACAAACAACAACAATCATTTAACAATTTTTTAACAATTTTACATTTTTTTTGTAAGAAATTAAATTTTTTTTGGAATATCTAATTATCAACTGAACATTGCAAACAAACGGGGCGGGAAAGAAGCGAGGAGGCTCCTATAAAAGTGTTGTAAAATACACGATGGTCAAAAACCTTATATTTAAACAGATGTTGTTCTGTCTTAAAAACCTCAAAAGAATTTTGACGCTATTAAGAATTACAGCAGAAGTTTGAATGTACAAAAAGGCCTTAAAAAAATTTTGCATAGTGACATCAAAAATATATAATATAACGAAAAATGTGAAACTCCTATATAAAAAAGTACGCAAAAGTAGGCCATTATAATGAGCCTCTTTATTTAAATGACACTCTCCATAATAATGGCATAGTGGCCATTTTAATGGGGGAAAATATGCCGTTCGCCTACGTCACTTTACACTAAATGCGCGCGCATCCCCCAAAATGAAACAAAATGTTCTTATTGATCCGCGCACATTTGTGCAGAATAACCTAGGCGAACAGCATATTTTGTCGCATTAAAATGGCTACTATGCCATTATTATGAAGTGTCATTTAAATGGAGAGGCTCATTATAATGGCCTACTTTTCCATACTTTTTTATATAAGAGTTTCACATTTTTCGTTATATTATATATTTTTAGTGACATTAGTCAAAAGCAGGCGAAATAAAACTGAGCAAATAAAAATACCATAAAATTTTATTTTTCAACAACATATAAAAAGGTAAATATATATATATATCTTCTTCTAAATTGCTTCCTACATTTTACTATAAAAACGTTACGCTTAAGCAATACAATGTAGAAGTAAAAATGAAAAGATGACATTTTATTAAATAAAGTATATTAGCTCTTATTTAAAAATATATAAATTACATATTGCTTATTTGTGATGCACCGCTTGTTTCAGGCGCCAGTGATTTTTTTTAAACATTGATTTGGAACATTTATAAGAATTTATCCAGAGCAGTGAGCAAGATACAGTCGAGCAAAAACAGGTTTTAAAATTATAAGGTCACACTCGCCTTTTTTTGGGACTTCGCTTAAGATCAAAAAGGCAGCTAAACGTTGAAACTAGCAAAAATTAACAATAAAAAAGGACAACTCGACGTTACTACGGCAAAATGAGCCACAGTCATTATAAAACACACATGACTGTGACTCTTATTATATTATAAAAAAAAAAAAAAAAATTATAATAAAAAAAATAAAAATAAAAAAAAAACAACAATAAAAATGTCAATAAATTTAGCACAAAAAAATACCAACCAAAAAAAAAAAAAAAAAAAAAAAAAAAAAAAAAAAAAAAAAAAAAAAAACAAAAAAAAAAAATAGGTAAAAAGGCTGTTTGAAATATAAAATAAGTCACAGTGGCATGTATTTTATACGAATTGCGGCTCATTTTGCCGTAGTAACAAATTACAAAACTAAACAAACCTATCATAATAGGCGGTACGTCTGCGGCTACGCCATAAATTTTTAAAACGTTACTATGCCAAAAATCTTGCATAAGTTTAGCTTCGTTCAAAAATGCCGTTTTTTCCTCATCTGAAACGTTCTAAAAAGCAAAAAAGCTTTGAAATTTAGTGAGCTAAAGTAAGTGAATGAAATTCAATTATAACCTAAATCAAACAGACACAAAAAGCGAATAAATGATGAAATATAGAAGTTATAATGACATTTAAAATATGTAATAGTAAGCGGAAAAATTAATTAAACAATTCACTATAAATAATTGAATTTTATTTCGATTTATTTTTAAACATATTTAAAAAATGTTTTAAAAGTATATGAATATTTGTTTCTGATCCTTATTTTGTACAAATTAAAGTAACATATAAAGTGTTTGATCGAAACCAAATTTCGTTTATAAATATAAAAATCAAAGATATATTAATGATATGCAAATATTTTTTAAAAATATTTACAAAAAAGACTAAAGGTAAACCAAACGTAGCTACAACAGTGTGCTCACGGGACTAATTTAGACACGCCCACAGGGTTCGGGGTCTTTAGAGCCACAAGCAGGGAACTTGGAGCCATGGAAAATTTTTGAGAACTTGGAGCCACGAGCAATGGGAACTTGGGGCCTTTAGGAAAAAATTGGTTTGGGGTTAGATTTAGGCTTTGTTTAGGATTAGGTAAACGTTTTAGCGATTTTTATTTTTGGCCTCAAGTTTCCAACTTACGGCTCTAAGTTCCCGAATTACGGCTCCTAGTTCCCTATTTTTGGCTCCAAGGGTTCCAGCTCAAAATTCCCAAGGCTCCAACGACCCTAAATCGCCCACATGACTTTCATGCGGAGAAATTTTTTCTTTCACACAAAATCAGCAATTTTGAGAAAATGCAATGTGTTTGTGAAAATTATAATTTATAAATCATATGTTAAGATTTTTCCTCATAGTTTCACTGCAAAACTGTTGCGTAGTAAACCAATCGTAGAACATAGCAAAAATTATGGTATTTTACTTACATAAAAATTGTATTTTAGAATATACAACTGACAAAAAATTCGACAAATTGGCAAAAAGCAGGGAAAAAAATGATATTTTAAATTTAAAATTATAAAAAATCTAAAAAATTATTAACAGGAAAATAAAAATTTGGTTATATGAGAGTTCCAACTTCTCATCTCAGCCAAACCGACTAGGACTTAACTGATTGCGCCACGCCACGGCAGTAAATCAGGTTCAAAACACATATATAAACAAATATTCTGTATTAAATCAAATCTAATCGGCTAATAAAGTGACGTAAGATTCTCGTGATTGTTTTTTCCTGTGGTTATGGAATGAGGGGCATTTTTTTAATCCAAGGAACAACTGTTGCAGCCACGTTGTGTTTACCTTTAGTATGTGTTCTGTCAATATTGAGCTTAAAAAAGAAATTTTGGCTTTTACATAATTATTTGCATAAACATGGTTGGCAAGCGGCTGATTGGTCGTTCTATATGTTTAATTCAGTAATAGTAGGTTCAGCAACAGTTTTTGTACGGTTTTCCCATAAAAAATTAATGTGCTTCTACAGTCGCGAATGTGCTTTACAACCAAACCGGATGTACAATTTTCTTTGCTTTATATCAGCAAAATGGTTAAAAAAATAATGGCCAATACGTAATCGCCAAGAAATTTTTGTCAAAGTATTATTTGTTATGTACTGTTTAGTTGTGGCATATCAATAAGATTTAAAAACCTTAATATAAACGGAATTTGAGCCAATAATTTGTTAATAAAATTGTTTGTGTAATAGCCATATATTAAATCTATTTTTTGAGGTCATATTTCAAAAAACATATCGTGGTTGAAACATTAAAAAAGCTGCCTTGTATTGAAAACTGCGTAAAACCAAGCTGTTCAATAACGTTTTTCTAAGACCCTCTCTTAGAAGTGAACAGCGAAAAGAACAAGTACCTCTGTTAGCCACAGCCAAATAACTTTAAAGCGAAAATTATAAGAAATTAGTTTGATATATTGATTCTGATGATCCCTATTTGTTTGACCAAGGGAAAAAATGCATATTAGAAATCAAGGGCTAACAGGAATTTTCAAAAAAAGATAAAATGCAACTTAGTTGCAATTTAGCAAATACACAATCAGGCCACCTAAAAATACCTTAAGAAATTCTATTAAATTAGTATTTTTGAACACAAGATCCATTTTAAATCAGCTTGATGATTTGTGCTCTCCTTTTCTGGTGCCAATACAAATTAATGTTCTCGAGATATTGTGCTTGTTCAGGAGTCTTGGCTAAGTGCATATATGTTAAATCAGCTGAAAATTAAGGATTACTACAACTATGATATTCTTAGTAAAAATAGAGTTTAAGGTATCAGCAACATACATAAAAAATGCGTTATCCAAAACACATTGTTAAACGTCAAAATAAAAAGAAGAGTTTGTGGAAGCTCAGAACTGAAAATATAACTTACACAGATGACTTCAAAAAAACTTCAAAAGAATATTCTGAAATTGTTAAAAAGTTTAATGCACAGTTTAAAGAAGAAGTGCTAAAATTAAATATCATTGGGTAATTTTTAAAGTATATAAACAAAAGAATCTATCCAACCAATTAAATCTGAAGAGTTTTGTAGCAGAAGATTTAGAAAAAAAAACAAAATTTTTTGAGAATATTTCAGTTCTGTGTTTACTAGAAGATAAGGGTAATCTTCCTCCATTTAAACAAAAAATGTTCATATTCTTGGAAGTATAATCTTTAGTGCAAAAGATGTTTTAAAATTTCTTTAAAAAATACCAATAAATTATCGGTATACCGGCGTTGTTTTTGAAGCGTTTAGCAAAGCAAAAGTTTTGGCTGAGCACCTTTCAAAAATTTTTCAACAGGCATTTGACACAAGTGAATTTTTCAAAAGGCATTTGACACAAGTGAGCTACCCCATGATTGGAAAGTTGCCCTTACTATTCCTGTTCACAAAAAATTTTCAAAGTGCCAAAAAATAATTATCGTTCAATTTCACTTACCTGTTTTTCTTTAGAGTACATGAGCATATAGTAAAGTGTGTACTTTCATTCTTTTTTTTATATTATCTCACCCTCAGTATGGTTGTAAAGATAAGAACTTAAAAAGTACACAACTTCTTGATTCTTACAATAATTAGACATTAACTGTTAAAGATAAAAAAATCAGTGGATATTATGTACTTGGACTTTGCTAAAGCTTTTGATACAGTACCACATCCAAAAGATTTTGTATAAATTAAGTAAATTAATTATGGAGTTTGTGGTAAACTTTTAAAATGATTAGAAGCGTTTTTAACTAATAGAGAAATGAAAAAAGTAGAAAACGACTCTGTTTCAAATTCATACAAGCTCGGTACCACAGGAATCAGTTTTAGGACTTTTTATTTTTAGTATATATCAATGATATTGTAGATAGTGTTCATTACTCTGAAATCAGGCTTTTTCTGAACATGCAAAAGTCGATCTGGAAGTTTATGTAACAAATGACTTAGGGCCCGTTCACACCTGATCCCAGTTTCCAGATCCCAGATCCCAGTTACCAGATTCAGTTCCCAGATCCAGTTCCCAGATCCCAGATATCAGAAATGACCTGTTCACACCTGACTGTTTACTGGAGAAAAAATTCCCGTGCGCGGCGTTTTTTGTACATACAATTACAAAATAATTGTTTAAAACACATTTAAAAACATTTAAAAAAGAATTTTTATTGGTCTAAATTAAATAATCAATAGAAAATTGCAAAAAAAACAAACAAAATTTAAAAAAAACGTAAAATTTTATTGCTTTTATACAAAAAAGAAATATTTTAAAAACTTTTTCATAATATAAATTAGCTTTTTTTCAATACAAAAAAATTTAAAACATTTAAACATGTTCAAAAACCTCATTTTAGCATTGTTTGGTTTAAAGAAGCCATTTTCGTTTCAAATTCGTACGCCCGTCCGCAAAAACAGAACATAAAAAATGCGGAACCCTGTAATTAATAAATAGAAAGTTTGCGAAAAAAACCAATATTGTGTAGCTTGTGATTAACATAATTACCAGCGTTTGTTTATAGCTGAACCAGGCCGGCGATGGATGTTGTGTCCTGAATTAATAGTATTAATTATTACGTAAAAAGGCTGTATGTGTGCATTTACCGCTTGTGATATATGCGCGAAGCCTCTTTCTGCTTTCCCTTAATTTTTTCCTAAAAGTTGGAGCTCCGCTCCAAGTCGTTGAGGGAACTGGGAACGGGTTGGGATCTAGGACACAGGTGTGAACACTTGTTTTTGCTGTTTCTGGGATCTGGGAACTGGGATCAGGTGAGAACGAGCCCTAAAAGCTCTCAGTAAATTTGCAAAAAA
Source organism: Microlaimidae sp. YZB2_3 (assembly GCA_030248175.1). Taxonomy (NCBI): domain Eukaryota; kingdom Metazoa; phylum Nematoda; class Chromadorea; order Desmodorida; family Microlaimidae; species Microlaimidae sp. YZB2_3. The sequence continues at coordinate 8,052 of JASAMX010012835.1, forward strand.
TAGGTAAAGCTATAAAAACTGCTAGTCTAATTTTTAGATGATTTAAATCTCATTCATTATCTTACTACTTACAAAAGTTTTGTACGTCCTATAATAGAGTATGCAAATAGTTTGGAATCCATACATGAAAAAAAACATTTATTCTGGAAAAAGTACAACAATCTTTTATCAAACAAGTTTTCAAGAAGTGCAAAATAAAACACATAAAATATGAGAATGGATTAAGTATATTAAATCTTGAGATTTTGGAAAAACGCAGAGAAAAATTTGATTTGATCGAAACATGTAAAATTCTAAACAACCATGTCAGTTTAAAAGCCAGCAAATATTTTACGCTTAACACAGATTACACCAGAGGGCATTCAAAAAAATAAAATTGAGCATTTAAGAGTTAACTGCAGAAAATATAGCTTTTTTAAAAGAGTACAAAATAAATAAAATTTCTTAAATCAGAGCCAAGTTAGCACTAAATCATTATATATTTTTAAACCTAAGAATGACTAAGCAGGAGCTCAGTGTTTTCTATTGTAACTCAGCTGCTGCAATAATTATATAGAAAAATTCTAGTATTTTACTACAATATACTCAGATCACACTGTAGTACACTGATTTTTTATTACAATGCACTTGAAATACAACTGTAGTACACGTGTAATATTGATGCAGTACATGTGGCGTAATGATGCAGACATTTAGTTCATAGTTTAAAGTTAAGTACTGATGCAGTACGCTTAAAGTACTGATGCAGTACACTTTGTTGTTGTTGTTGAATAACCTGAAACTTATCTTCACTATGCAGATTATGCAAAGGGAAGGCGCTAAGACAAGCCAGGAAGGGCGAAAAAATTTCACCCCTATGGTTAAGACTCTTCATTCAACATTAATAACGATGTTGGCAAATTTTACCGCTAGTGTTTACTGCATGCATGCAGTGTTTACTCATTCTGAGGTCTTCGTCTAAAGGATTTTTTAAGTCGCGTCAAATATTGATCTTACTATTTAACGTTGTACATGGTCAGTATAGGTGTTCCTGCAAGGCCAGTGCTACAAACTCCACACACAATAGAGCTGTATTTGTCCACTGGTTTGCTAGATGGAAAACTGCCATGTGTGGTCGACGTACAACAACAAACACTCTAGCCATGCCACGCTGGACACATTTCTATAAAAGAAAAGATCCAGTAACCAGGTTTAAGTGGTAGTTGGTTGGCATAGCCAGAGTTTTCAAGTGATTTCCTCCAGGATTGCTGCTGCCTTTGCGGGTTGAAACCATAGGTCTTCTGCTTTTAGTGTGGTAGGATTTTTGATGCAGTTGAAAAGGTGGTGGACATCATGCGGTTTCTGGTGGCATTTTGGGCATTCATTTTTGATTAGTGGGTTTATTCTTGATTTGTATGAATTTAGATGATGACAAAATCCGGATCTTAGTTGTGACAGGAGTGCTCTTAGTTTTCTTGGAAGGTGTTGTTCGCTTTTGTGTATTTCATGGGGTTTGCTTTTTATTAGAGGATTGGGTTGGAGTTGAGATATAGATTATTTTACAAAATAGTTGTGAATATTAGTCCTGATGGCTTTTTCGGTGAGATTTGGGTTGAAGAAACTTTCTGCTATGGGGCCATGCTTTGATTGGAGGATGTGTTTCATTTCTCTTGGCCTAGATTTGTTTGCTGTGATTTTGTTGAATGGGTGAGTCTGTTTTGCATAGTCTTGGCAAGAAGATTGTGTTCCAAGAAGAGATGTGTGATTTTCAATTGGTGAGTACTTTGGTTTCTTGATGAAGATGATCTCGTGAGGCCATTTTGTGGCATCCAGTTGCTATCCTGAGGGCTGAGTTTTATGTTAATTGAAGTTTCTGGTAATGGGATTTTGAGGGGTTTGGTAGCCATGTTGGTGTTCCGTAGTTGAGGATGGGTCGCCCTATAGCTTTGTATGAGGCTACTATTGTTTTTTTTTGTTGTCCCCAGCTGGGTACCAGCTCAGGGCTTTGAGGATGCTATTGCGTCTAGATGCCTTGTTGTTGATGGTGGTGATGTGGTTGTTGAAGGTTAGGTTTGGATCAAAAGTAGACCTCCTAGGATTTTGGGGATTTTGTTGAGCAGGTAAAAGTTGGTATTGTATAGACATAGTTTGGGTGGTAGTTTATTCTTCTGAAGATGGAGAGAAAAGGTAACAGTTGTTTTTACTGTTGATAGTTTGAGGTGG
>JASAMX010012836.1:0-20971 GCA_030248175.1 Microlaimidae sp. YZB2_3
ATTTAGTGAAACCATCGAAGGTACACCGGAATACCAGAGTTATCGCATATAATAGATTAACCTTAAAATTTTCCAATGATATTACTTAAAAAACAATTCTTCATTGATATGGGGTTTGAATTAACATTACGCCACAAGCATATAGGGTATCTGACTTAATTTCGGCCAGGCCTTAATTTCGGTCACCTATTTAGAGTGTTAGAAATTTTGCTTATTTTTAAAACACAAAAGAGGGTCCGCTTCGTTTCAGTCCCACTTCGTTTCAGTCCCGGAAAAAAATCACCGCGAGCTTTGTTTCAGTCCCGCTTCGTTTTAGTCCCGCTTCATTCAGTTTCAATCCCGCTTCAGTCCTGGCGGAAAATGCGTTCATAAACTAAAGGTAAACCCAACGTGCTGCTGCAACAGTTGTTCGTTTGATTAAAAAATGCCCCACATTAAGTAACCACTCAAATCACGAGAATCTTACGTCATTTTATCATCAAATCAGATTCAATTTAATATGGCATTAAATCGAATCTACTTTGCTGATAAAGGGATTTTTTCAGATTTTCGTGATTTGAATGGTTACTCAATGGGGGAAGAATTTTTTAATCCAGCGAACAACTGTTGCAGCAGCACGTTGGGTTTACCTTTAGCTCCTGTTACGTTGCTTGGTTTCAGTACCGCTTTGTTTCAGTCCCGGAAAAAACGCTGCGAGCTTCATTTGAGTTCCGCTGCATTTCAGTCCCGACAAAAAAACCGATCAAAATCTAGTGTCATATCGCAAGTCATTTTGCCGCAATTTACTACAATTATAATAAGCTTATTGGATTTATTTTGCATTGATTTAAAAATTTTAGGATTTTTTTATTTATTTACACTATTTTTAGTCTTTTGGCCGTAATTAAAGGAGCACTGTCACAAATAAAATTTCTATAACGCCCTAAATGAACTACTTTTTTAATACAAAACTTAATTTTGTTCTACCTTAAATTAAATATTTTGGTTTTTGCAGACCAATTTTACAAATTTATAAATTTTAATTTAATTGGTTTAGTAACAAAAGGGTTGTATGATCCGGGCGTTATAGGGATTTAATTTCTGGTATTACTCCTTCAAAAATCAAACAATAAATTCGGAAATACTTTTGTATTTTATTTTTTCGGAAAGTTTTATCATGGGTGGCGCGGGAGCGCCACGGGGCGATTTAGCCCCGTGGCGCCGCGCCAACCATAATTAGAGAACGTGGGTAAATTTTGAAATTCAGAACCTTCTTCTTCTTCTTCTTCTTCTTCTTCTTCTTCTTCTTCTTCTTATTATTATTCCAACGCTCCATTCTTAAAAACGATATTCCTCATTCGTTACTGATTGATCAAAAATAAACATGGGCTCATTAGAAAGAAGAAGGAATTACGCAACTTTCTTAGGAAGCACTTTTTTCATTTAGGTCCTTGTTATCGATTTATTGATCAAAATTAAAAATTGAAAAATAGACAAATAAAAACTCCCAACCGCACAATAACAGCCTTTTGGCAACAATAAGGATTGTACAGAGCAGACAACCAACATCCCCTCATAAAAACCGCACAAAAATAGCAGACCGGTTTTAATTGGTGGCAGAAACGGCGCCAGTTCCCAGCGCCATCTGCTTCAACCGCGCGGAAAACGGCAAAAACAACAGAGTACTTTTTTTAATTCTTGCATTACTGATGACAAAATTAATTCAAAGTTTTATTTATTAAAAAATAATAATAAGCGTCGGTGGCGCGGGAGCGCCACGCGCCGGTAATCATCGGTGGTGCGGGGTGCCAACTGCAATTTAACCCACGGCACCGCGCCAACTATACTTAGACAACGTGAGTAAATTTTTTTATTCATGTTCATCATCTTATTATTATTATTATTATTTTTACTTTAAAAATTATAATTGCAATCATTGGCGCACGGCATCGCGCCAACTATATTTAGAGAACGTAGGTAAACTTTGTCTGGAGCACATCTGCACCGCACTAACTATAATTAAACAACGTGGATTAATTTTGTAATTTAAATTCATCTTCTTCTTATTATTATTTTTTATTTTATCTCGGCAACGGAATGATTATAAACATATGTCATTGCGCAGCTAAAATTATAGTTTATTAGGCTATTTTTTAATTTAATTCAAAAAAAGTGGTAGACTAGCCTTGAAAAATGCTCTAAGAATAGAGCAGGAAAAAGGGGGCGATTTTTCCCCGGGCGTATGTTTAGACAGAAAAGATGTAGACTAGTCTGAGATGGACATTATGTGGACTATAGGAAATTTGCATTTGGTTTGGCCAGCTGCTCACTAAATAAAAATTTCTACGATATGATAATGATTTGTTTATACATTGATCTAATCACACAGCACTGTTGCATTTTTTTTTAGTTTGATGAAATGTCAATTGAAAAAATCATACTCACAGCAATCTTTGACAAGCGCGAAATCGCCACTTTTTCAAATTTATAGTTGTTTCTTAACATACAAATATAACCTTCTAATTGAAAAAGTGGCGATTTCGCGCTTGTCAAAGATTGCTGTGAGTATGATTTTTTCAATTGACATTTCATCAAACTAAAAAAAATGCAACAGTGCTGTGTGATTAGATCAATGTATAAACAAATCATTATCATATCGTAGAAATTTTTATTTAGTGAGCAGCTGGCCAAACCAAATGCAAATTTCCTATAGTCCACATAATGTCCATCTCAGACTAGTCTACATCTTTTCTGTCTAAACATACGCCCGGGGAAAAATCGCCCCTTTTTCCTGCTCTATTCTTAGAGCATTTTTCAAGGCTAGTATTAATATTAGGAAATTCTCTTATTTTATTTATGCAATATTTTTATTATTATCACATCAAAATACACACAAGAAAACAAAAAATTCAGAAACTAAACTCGAATGCCACCAGGAAGCGACATTACTTAAACACTTAATGTTGTTGGATTAATGCCAAAAGTTCATTTCAAATCCATTTCCAAATACTTGAAATGGAAAATAAAAAAATATACCTATTTATATCTGAAAACGTCATTTATTGTGCAGAAATATATTAAAATACATGAAAAAATCATAATATAATAATATATGTTTTTACCTATGTTTTTATATTGAAATATTCATATAGAATAATAGAGATTTTCTAAAGATTTTGGACCATTTTATGTAAATTACAAAATAAACTGACTCAGTTTGCTACGTTTAAATTAAAACGAAATTCAAAACATTCAATTTCACTCTAGCTGTATGTTTTACGACTTCAGGCCGCTTAATGAAATTAATTCGAAATACAATGGGCATTTCCGTTATTTTTTTTAATTTTTTATAATTGTTCTGCGCGGCGGCTGTCACGGCCGCTCTGTCGCTTCTACAGTGTCGTTGAGTTTAATATAAAACATAAAAACGTTATACTTATATATAAACAAAAAACATTATACTTATATGTTTTGTTCTCCAGGGGCCGGTTTCAGAGATCGACCTAAGTTAGGTGCGCTCCTAACTCTTGGGTGCCCACCTAAATTGCTTAGGTGGCACCTAAACAATTTTTGTTTTGTTTTAAACAACTTTTGTTCCACAAATCGCATTTAGGTGCGCACCTAGCTGGGTGGGCACCTAAGCCGTTTAGGTGCCCACCTAACTCATTTAGGTGCCCACCTAACTGATTTAGGTGCCCACCTAAATGCATGCGCATGCATTTGCTGATTTTTAACTTGTATGTACGGCTTAAAATTTCTTTTTTGAAGATAAATGTACAAATCTTTGTTTCATAAAAATTGTAAAAATGTAGGGAGCTCCCTCCTTCTCAAAAAAAAAAACAAATATGTTTAAAATTAAATAGGAAGTGGTTGGATGGTATTGGTATTGTCTGTTTTTTTACGATCTATGTCCATAATATTTTGAAAGGATGTGTTTTATTATGTTAAATCGATGCTAATGGCGCCCAGAATTTCACGTTTACACCTTGGATTTTTGGCCAGAAACGTATTTTTGGCAGCTTTTTATCAACCAGAAAAAAATAATAATTTTTTTCAAAGTTTTGAAAAACCATTTTTTAAAATTTTTCTCGTGGTTCGCTTTTCTCGGGGCGTGATTGTTTTGAACTTTTTTATGTTTTTTATAGTTTATTTATTTTTTATTGATCATTAAAGCGAGCTTGTTATGAATATGGGGAGTGGGGACCGTCAATGCTCCCACACACTCGCTCCCAGTGGGAAAATCGCCATTTTTAAAGAAACCCTTAAAGATGCGGTGTGGAGTCAAATTTCTTGCCTTCGATTTTGATAAATTTTTATGAAAACCTTACCCCTGCCCCCAATAACCCACAAAATTTTTTCAACAAAATATCTCCAGTGGTTCAGGAGTTATGAACCTCTAAAAATGGCGTTTTTTGACAATTCTTTACGTGAAAAATTACTTAGTGGGTATATCGATTTAAATTAAAAATTATGCACTTAAAAAAACGCGGCTACTTTCTACTTTAATTTGATACCTTGATCGTTAAAATTGGTGCAGGATTTGTCAAGATACTGCGTTTCTCGTACAAAAAAACCCTCGATTTTGTCGCTAAAAACACGAAGTGAAGGGAAAAAAGGTTGGGCACACTTCATAAAATCGCTGCCGTCGTTTGGCGTTTTTAAGGAAAAAATCGAGGGTTTTTTGTACGAGAAAAGCAATATCTCGACAAATACTGCACCAATTTTAACGATCAAGGTATTAAATTAAAGTAAAAAGTAGCTGCTTTCTTTGAGTGCATAATTTGTAACGTGATACGTTATACCCATTAAACAATCGTTTACGCACAGAATTGCTGAAAAACGTCAATTGTTGTTGTTTGGGGTGTCGAACTCCGGAACCACTAAAGATATTTTATTGAAAAAATTTTTGTGGGCTATTGGGGCAAGGGTAAGGTTTTTATAAAAAATCGTTAAAATCGAAAAAAAAAGTTCACTCCGCATCGCACCTTAAAGCCGGTTCACACTGAGGTGGCGATGCCAATAGTAGTAGTGCAACCGTTGATGCCTATCACCGGAGCAGCTGTGTCCAATGTTAAACATAGAAAGTGTTTACACTGAAATTGAAATGCCACCTCATGGTAATAGGGCACTATAAAAAATCAATAAAAATATTATAATTTAACATAAACGCAAACACAACATAAGAAACACTGAAAATTTTTACGTTTTTAACACAAAAAACTAATATTTTGATAAAAACCCCAAATGTTTTGTGTGCCAAAGTTTCTTTTGTTTTAATTACTTTTTTAAACACCTCGTTTTCAACATCTCATGTTTGGATAAATCGTCTTTTGGGTGAATGAAATTTTATAAACGAAACCACAGTTAAAACAGAAGCTTCCCAGTAAAGAAGGTTTTTTTTTCTTTTCAAAGGTTGTAAAGAAGCCAAAAACCGATAGTTTTTAGAAAAGTACATCAAAAAATACACCCAAATGACGAAATTTTCCGAAGATGTTGAAAGAAGAAATAAAAACCGACCAAAGTTCCGGAAACCAAATGCATTTGTTATGAAAGATAAATTTAAGCTTTTGACTCATTTTAGACATACTTGCATAGAAGGATGAATATATGTTTAAGGTTTAAATGTATTATTTTTGTGCATTAATTGTTTGACAATGTTTGTTAACTGCGCAGTTTACAGCCATTGTGCACCTAGCGGTGGCAATGCTAGTGCACTGTGAACTTTGCGGTACGTACAAATTTCTGTAAGAAACAAGCTCAATAAAACACCTATAAAAAAGTAAAGTAAAAGCCATTATTTGTATTTAAGTTTATAAACTTGCATTAATTTTATTTCCAAAATCATTGCTAAAAAAGTCACAAAGTTTGACAAAATTAACTTTTGTAATCGATAACGGCTTTAAAATTTTTTTCTATTAAAGTTTTAAGTAAATTTTTTCTTTCACGAATCACTCTGATATTATTTTTGTAATTGTAAATATTGAAAATGAGAAGCATCAACGCCATTCTGGAACAATAATGCGTAAAAACAGTGCGAAATACGGAGTTACCTAACTGACTTGGGACACCCCCGGGGCTGACCTAAATATGCTCACCTAAATCCCAGAGTTAGGTGACCATTTGGGTGCCCCCCTAACTTTAGGTCGCTCTGTGGAACAGTCCCAAATTAGGTGCGCAGCTAAATTTGAGTTTAGGTGCGCACCTAAAAGTTAGGTCGATCTCTGGAACCGGCCCCAGATTTATAAACAATTTTTCTCAAACATTTTATTTTCAATAAGAATATATATTATTTACCAAAAAAACGACAAATTTTAATAAAGACAGTGTGTTTAACTAAAATTTATCCATATGACAACAAAGGATTTTGTAAAATTAGGTAATTTTTTTTATTAGTTTGCAAAATCAAATCAAATTTTGTTTTCGATAGTTTATTGGATTGCTGAGCTTTTTAAGGTTTAAAAAGGTAAATGTTTTCGTAATAAAAAAAACAAAAATAAACTATTTAATTATCGTAGAGTAATGTTTTATAATATTTTTTTCCAAAAACTCGATCAATTATTTATTGTGCTTCAATGTGCGATAGGCGCAAAAACCGTGTTTTTCGTGCGCGCGACTGAAAATATACAGGCTCAAAAGGCAAGCACTAAAAGACACCTACTACACCTACTACACAGACGGACCTAAGCAACCTAAGCAAAACCTCAAAATCAAACAAAACATTAAATTTAGCTTGATTTTAGGGTTTTGCTTAGGTTGATTAGGGAAATTTTTAGTAACAAGAGAGGCTTTCACCCCTCGGTCGATCCCTCGATGTAGTAGGTGTAATAGGTGTCTTTTAGTGATTGCCGCTCAAACTTCGGTAAACTTGAAATTCCACCGACACTGACAACGACACCGACAACATTCTACCGTAATCTACCGTATTTTTCAATATTATGCAAATTTTAGTCTAAGCCTAAGCCTAAGCCTAACATGCACATCAATATATAATTTGCGTAAATTTGAGGCGGTGTCGGTGTCAGTGTCGATGGAATTTAGAGTTTGCCCAAAATTCGTGCGCGGAAATTCGGGTATCGGGCAAAGTCCCAACTGAGGAAAGTCCCAACGTGGAAAGTCCCAACCAATCGATGAATCTCCCAACAGTTCAAATATTAGAAATACGTTTGCAAAACCGGTGTTAAACACGATAATTTTCAACAACAGAAAATAAATATATGCATTAAATGAATGATAAATGAAATTATGCAATTTTGTAAACGTACTTTCAAAAATGCAAGTTTCCACCCCAATGAGAATTTTTTTTTGATTTTTGGGTTTTGCTTAGGCTTAGGAAAAAAATAAAGTTTTTACTCTTCAGTTTAAAAAACATCATTAAATACAAATTTACCATAATACAATTTTGCTTGATTTTTAGGTTTTGCTTAGGCTTAGGTTCCCAGTTTTTTGAATAATGAATTTAATAAAAATTTTGCTTGATTTTTGGCTTTTGCTTAGGCTTAGGTAAAAAAGGTTTTCAGATTGTTTTATTCGAAAATAGGAAAAACTTGTCTTTTGAAAAGTGCGTTCACAAAATCACATCCAAAAAACGAGTTTCCGTATTTAAGCTATATTTTATTAATATAGGTAATGACTAAAAAAAAAGGGTTTGCAAACGTATTTTGATTCGGACTTCCACAAACGGGGAGATCATCGAGGGGACTTTCCACGGGACTTCTCTCAGGGACTTGCCCGATACCCGAATTTCCGCGCATGAATTTGGCAAAACGCAAATTCCATCGACACGACACCGACACCGCCTCAAATACGCAAATATATAGAGCATAGGCTAGGCTAGGCTAGACGAAAATTGCATAATATGAAAAAACGGTAGATACGGTAGAAGGTCGGGTCGTGTCAGTGTCGGGGAATTTCAAGTTTACCGAAGTGAGCGAATCACTAAAAGACACCTTTACACCGACTACATCTAGGGTCGACCGAGGGGGAAAGCCTCTCTTTACTAAAATTCCTACACCAGAAAAACCCAAAACAAGCAAAAAAAAATCCTTGAGAGGTGCTAGGGCTAGGTCCGTCAGAGGGAGAGGGTCTTTAGGCTGCCTTTGAGCCGTATTTTCAGTCGCGCGCCGAAAAACACGTTTTGCGCCTCGCCATGAGCACAAAAAAGACGAGTTTGGAAAAAAATATAAAACATACCCGATAATAAAAGTTTTTTTGTTTTTTTTTCGAAAACATTCCTTTCCTAAGCCGCCCATAAACTCGAAAACAAAATTGATTTGATTTGAAACAATAAAAAAAAACCAATTTCAAAACCTGTATTGGTAAATGTCCCCTCTCTTTGTAAAAATCTCATCTGGGGCCGGTTCCAGAGATCGACCTAACTTTTAGGTGCGCACCTAAACTCAAATTTAGGTGCGCACCTAACTTGGGACTGTTCCACAGAGCGACCTAAAGTTAGGTGGGCACCCAAATGGTCACCTAACTCTGGGATTTAGGTGAGCATATTTAGGTCAGCTGTTTTCGGGGTGTCCCTGGGGGTGTTTCCTTTTTTATGACAAAGTCAGTTAGGTGCGCACCTAACTTCGTATTTCGCACTGTTTTTACGCATTATTATTCCAGAATGGCGTTGATGCTTCCCATTTTCAATATTAACAATGACAAAAATAATATCAGAGTGATTCGTGAAAGAAAAAATTTACTTAAAACTTTAATAGAAAAAAATTTTAAAGCCGTTATCGATTACGAAAGTTAATTTTGTCAAACTTTGTGACTTTTTTAGCAATGATTTTGGAAATAAAATTAATGCAAGTTTATAAACTGAAATACAAATAATGGCTGTTACTTTACTTTTTTATAGGTGTTTTATTCAGCTTGTTTCTTACAGAAATTAGCACGTACCGCAAAGTTCACAGTGCAGTAGCATTGCCACCGCTAGGTACACAATGGCTGTAAACTGCGCAGTTAACAAACATTGTCAATCAATTAATGCACAAAAATGATACATTTAAACCTTAAATTCATCCATCTATGCAAGTATGTTTATAATGAGTCAAAACCTCAAATTTATCTTTCATAACAAAAGCATTTGGTCTCCGGAACTTTCGTCGTTTTTATTTCTTCTTTCAACATCTTCGGAAAATTTCCTCATTTGGGTGCAATTTTTTGATGTACTTTTTCCTAAAAACTATTGGTTTTTGGCTTCTTTACAAACTTTGAAAAGAAAAAACCTTTACTGAAAAGCTTCTGTTTTAAATGTGGTTTCGTTTATAAAATTTTATTCACCCAAAAAACGATTTATACAAACACGAGATGTTGAAAAAGAGGTGTTTAAAGAAATAATTAAGAAACTTTGGCACACTAAACATTTGGGGTTTTTTCAAAATATTAGTTTTTTGTGTTAAAAACGCAATAATTTTCAGTGTTTTTTATGTTGTGTTTGCGTTTATGTTAAATTATAATATTTTTATTGATTTTTTTATAGTGCACGAGTTCCCACGCGTTTTTCCTGCAAGATAGCTGTCACCGGTGACAGAGTTGTTAAGTAAACACAACAGCACTGGTAGCTAGCTAGCTATATCACCTCGCGGTAATAGCTATCACCATGAGGTGGCATTTCCATTTCAGTGTAAACACTTCCTATGTTTAACGTTGGACACAACTGCTCCGGTGATAGCTATCAACGGTTGCACTACTACTATTGGCATTGCCACCTCAGTGTGAACCGGCTTAAAGGTGCGATGCGGAGTCAACTTTTTTTGTTTTCGATTTTAACAATTTTTTATAAAAACCTTACCCCTGCCCCCAATAGCCCACAAAATTTTTTTTAACAAAATATCTTCAGTGGTTCCGGAGTTATGACCCCCCAAACAACAACAATTGACGTTTTTCAACAATTCTGTACGTGAACGATTGCTTAATGGGTATAACGTATTACGTTACAAATTATGCACTCAAAAAAAGCAGCTACTTTTTACTTTAATTTGATACCTTGATCGTTAAAATTGGTGCAGTATTTGTCGAGATATTGCGTTTCTCGTACAAAAAACCCTCGATTTTTTCGTTAAAAACACCAAACGACGGCAGCGATTTTATGAAGTGTGCCCAACCTTTTTTCCCTTCACTTCGTGTTTTTAGCGAAAAAATCGAGGGTTTTTTGTACGAGAAACGCAGTATCTTGACAAATACTGCACCAATTTTAACGATCAAGGTATCAAATTAAAGTAGAAAGTAGCCGCGTTTTTTTAAGTGCATAATTTGTAATTTAAATCGATATACCCATTGAGAAATCTTTCACGTAAAGAATTGTCGAAAAACGCTATTTTTGGAGGTTCATAACTCCTGAACCACTGGAGATATTTTGTTGAAAAAAATAAATTTTGTGGGCTATTGGGGCAGGGGTAAAGTTTTCACAAAAAATTATCAAAATCGAAGGTAAGAAATTCGACTCCGCACCGCACCTTCAAGGGTTTCTTTGAAATCGGCGAATTTCTCACTGGGAGCGAGTGTGTGGGAGCATCCCCACTCCCCCCCATATTCGTAACAAGCTCCATTTAATGATCAATAAAAAATAAATAAACTATAATAATATGTTGTTTAAAATCATAAAAAAGTTCGAAACAATCACGCCCTGAGTAAAGCGAAACACGAGAAAAAATTTAAAAATTGGTTTTTCAAAACTTTTTTAAAAAAATTTATTTTTTCTGGTTGATAAAAAATTGTTAAAAAATACGTTTCTAGCCGAAAATTCAAGGTGTAAACGTGAAATTCTAAGCGCCATTAGCGTCGATTTAGCATATAAAACACATCGTTTCAAACTATTATGGACATACATCGTGAAAAAACAGACAATACCAATACCACCCAACCACTTCCGATTCAATTATAAGCATATATGTTTTTTTTTGAGGGGGAGGGGGTTCCTACATCTTTACGATTTTTTTTAAACAAAAACATTTGTACGATCTTCAAAAAAAAAATATTTTGAGCCGTACGTACGAGTTAAAAATCAGCAAATGTGTGCGACGCATTTAGGTGGGCACCTAAATGAGTTAGGTGGGCACCTAAATGAGTTAGGTGGGCACCTAAACGGCTTAGGTGCCCACCCAGCTAGGTGCGCACCTAAATGCGATTTGTGGAACAAAAGTTAGGTGCCCACCTAGCTGGGTGGGCACCTAAGCAATTTAGGTGGGCACCTAAGAGTTAGGTGCGCACCTAACTTAGGTCGATTTCCGGAACCGGCCCCAGGACTCAGACTATTGAGGCTATCAGCTTTAACGGTAAAAAGTTATTGATTCTTTTTTGTGACATTTCTACAACTGATAAAAAAATAAACTAAATCAGTTAAAAAAAGTTGGGACTGGAAAAATTTTTAGGCAAGCATATTTTACTAGCGATTTAGCGGTTAATTTAAGGTCCGGGGCAGTTTTCTTAAGTATGGAAAATCGCGATTTTTGGCATACAAAATCTCGCGAAATACAGAAATGTTTCCATAAAAAATTAATATGGGTGTTAAAAAGGCAGAAATACCACGATTATAAAGTGCACATTCATTATATTATTGGTAGTGGTTAAAATAATTGATATTAAAAATCAAATTGCAACGAAATTTTTTTAAAACCCTTAAAAAATATTCACTACTCAGTATTTATTTAAAAAAATACTTCCAATAATAAGGAACTGTTTACCTTTTTCACGTACGTAAAAACCAATGGAAATATTTTTGTATTTATGGTTTAATATACAATTTTCCTTGAAAAATGGGGGTTAATTTTTTTAAAATTTCGACGATTTAAAAAAACGTGGACTTAATTTAATTTGTGAAATTTAAAGCTCCAAATAGTATGTTTTCATCGGAATATATGAGTTTTAAACTGCAAAAATAGTTTTCGTGCTGTTAATCGATTCTAGGACACGAGGGAAAAAGAGATCAGCCCAAGGGCAAGCGGAGCCCAAAGGAAAGCCGAGACGACCCACAAAAACAACCACAAAAAAAAGAAACAAAAAAAAAACAAAAAAAAACAAAACAGACCGGCCAACAGCAATACCGGACACGAGGTACTGGACACGAGGGTACTGGACACGAGGGTACTGGACACGAGGGTACTGAGCTAAGAAAAAATACGTTTGCCACAAATCTGTAAATTTTTAAAACTGAATGAGCTGAACTAAATTATAATTTTTGTTTGAATGCGTATAGACAATTAAACGTTACATAAGTCGGTTCGTTTTTAATTATAAATAACATTTTTGCTTGGTTAAATATAATGCAATTTTATAACAAAAAACATTGCAAACTGTTTAAAAACATCGTACTAATTAAACGAAATTTTTAAAGGTCATTTTACACACAACTTATACTATGGCTTTTTAATAAAACAATACTAATATTATTGAAGCTTACTTTAAAGCTCTGAAGCTTTGAAACCCTGCCTTTGCAAAAAACTAAAGAATTAATATTAAACAATCTTGAGTGGAAAGAGAACGCTAAGAAATCTATTAATTACTGTTTTTTCTAAAACAGATACTTGTATGAAAATACGAAGCGTATTGTGCAGTTTTTTTTGCTGTCATTTTTTTATTTAGACTCTTTTCATCGACTCTTTATTAAATTAATTAGTTTTTTAATAAAATCTTTGGAAAAATAACTTCTGCAAAAAATGATTTTAGTAGTAGAAATGTAAAAAAATATCTTCTTGCATTTTTTAGTCCACTCTAGCTTAAGGAATCATTTGAACACAAGTTAATCATTTAAAGCAAGACAAACAAAATGTGCTTTTAAAACCCAAAAACATACAAACAATTGTTAGATTTTTCATGTATGATATTTTTGCATTTAGATGTAAGTATAGAGTCGTGGGTAACTAAAATATTCCAACGAAAGATCATTGGGAGTCTGCAAAATCCCACCATTGAACAGTAAACTTTATTTTCCTAAGCCTAAGCAAAACCCAAAAAATAAGCTAAACTTTATCATAATATATTAATAATAGTGTGCTTTTAAAAAATACTGAATAATTTACTTTTAAAAAAGGCAAGCAATTGTTTTCTAGAAAATATTTTACTAAAATGTTTTTGCAAGGTTATTAATAGCAGTTATTTGCAAATATTTTTGCAATTATTTTTTCCGAAGGCATTATTAAGAATTCATTTTTCCATACACCACGAAAAATAACCACAAAAATGTTTTGAAAGCACAATAAAAGCCTAACAGCAACCTTAATGCTTATTATTTTTCGAGTCGTCTCATAGCTTCTCAGCATTTTAGAATTATTTTTTTTAAATGCACGAAAATGTAGATAAATAACACAAAAATGTCAAACATTAAATTATTATTTTTGTTTTATGTCTTATCAACAATTTTTTTATAGTCCTATTCTTTATAAGTCAGTCAAACAAACTAAAAGATTTTTAAGTAAAACAAACTATTGTTATGCAATAAGTTTATCCCGCTTTATGCGGGAAGGTTATGTTTTTTGCTTGTCAGTACCCTCGTGTCCAGTACCCTCGTGTCCCCCCTTGCATAATGAATCGATTTTGCTGCGAGGTTGTGGTAAACGCAATTTTTTAAAGCCCACTACCTTCGTGTCCAGTACCTTAGTGTCCAGTACCCTTGTGTCCAGTACCTTCGTGTCCAGTACCCTCGTGTCCAGTACCCTCGTATCCCGTTTCCCTGTTAATCTGTTGTTGTCCAGTACCCTCGTATCCCGTTTCCCTGTTAATCTGTTGTGTGTGCATATTTTAGATTTAATAATGGCCATGGGTTTATAAACTTCGTTTAGCAGATAATCATGTCGCGCAGTCGGTAACGCTTGGGGCTCAAATTTTTGAGGTCGAGGGATCGATTCCCACTGTGAACATATTTTCAATTCCACATTTTTTATTTAATATTAATATTTATTTTAGATTTATTATAATTTTTTCAATGAATCAAAACAAAAAAAATATTTGTAAATATTTAAACCGCATTTGTTTCCTACTTTTTGCCGCTTATTCGAATTTTTGTCGTTGGTGTATTTTAAAATAGTATAATTCTCTATAATTACAATAAATAATAAAATACACTTTATGCAAACAAAAAAATAATTTTTGTTCTGTATTTCTACTGGTTTTTTTTGAACGATGTGAATCAAAAACTGTCCGGAGAGACCTTAAACGATAATTATATAGCTATTATTAAATTTTATACGTTACCAAAACCTTAAACTACCGTCAGCAAGATATGCTAACTTAAAATTTTTACCAGTCCGAATTATTTTTGCGCAAACTTTAGTTTATTATCTAAAGGGGCGTTCACACCTACACACTTAAGGCCCGTTCACACTTACGCACAATGCACAATGCACAATGCACGATGCATAATGCACAATGCACGATGCACAATGCATTATAGTACTTGTTCACACTTACGCACAATGCATAATGCATTAAAACGAATTTTAAGCCAAAACTATTGTTAAATACGGTTTAAAATACTTGTTTCTTTTATTAAAAAACGAAACCTAACAAAGAATAGCGTTGCTGAAAATCCAAGTTGACAAAAAACTCAAATTGACCGATTTTGGGATAAACAATCCAGAATATTAGTCAACAAAGCTAAAAAAAGCCAAAATATAGTTCTAAAATCACTCTTTTTGTATTTATTTTTGCATAGAATTATGTTTTATATTTGTGTAAACACAAAAATATGTTTTAAAGTTTATGTATAATGAAAATTTGAAGTCGTTTGTTCAAGAATATTTATTATTTGATTCGTTTTTTAAGCAGAAGAGTTCTCAACGTACGTACGTTGCGAAAAAAGTACGTACAAATTTTCGAAGCGCGCTGCTACTCGCACAAAACTTGGAACGCCGTTCCAAGTCCGATATTGCATTGTGCATTGTGCATCGTGCATTGTGCGTAAGTGTGAACGGGCCTTAAGTGTGTAATATTGAACGCCCTAGATAATAAACTAAAGTTTGCGCAAAAATAATTCGGACTGGAAAAAATTTTAAGTTAGCATATCTTGCTGACGGTAGCTTAAGGTTTTGGTAACGTATAAAATTTAATAATAGCTATATAATTATCGTTTAAGGTCTCTCCGGACAGTTTTTTTGATTCACGTGGTTCAAAAAAAACCAGTAGAAATACATAACAAAAATTGTTTTTTGCTTACATAAAATGTATTTTATTATTTATTGTAATTATAGAGAATTATACTATTTTAAAATATACCAGCGACAAAAACTCCAATAAGCGGCAAAAAGTAGGAAACAAATGCGGTTTAAATATTTACAAAATATTTTTGTTTTGATTCATTGAAAAAATTTTCATAATAACAATAAGTTTCACAAACGGGAACGGGACACGAGGGTACTGGACACGAGGGTACTGGACACGAGGGTACTGGACACGAGGGTACTGGACACGAGGGTACTGGACGCGAAGGTACTGGGCTTTAAAAATTGCGTTCACTGCAACCTCGCAACAAAATCGATTCATTATGCAAGGGGGACACGAGGGTACTGGAAACAAGAGTACTGACAATCAAAAAAGATAACCTTTCTGCATAAAGTGGGATAAACTTATTGCACAACAATAGTTTGTTTTATTTAAAAATCATTTAGTTTGTTTGACTGACTTATAAAAAGTAGGATTATTAAAAAAATTATTGAGAAGACATAAAACAAAAAACCCACAAAAAATTTCTCATCCAAAAAATAATAATTAATCATGTTATAACATTTTCGTGTTATTTGTCTACATTTTTGTGCCTTTTTTTAAATAATAGCTTTAAAAATGCTGAGAAGCTATGAGACGACTCGAAAGAAGGTTGCTGTGATGCTTTTTTGTGGTTAAAAACATTTTTGTGGTTACATATTTTTCGTGGTGTGTAAAAAATGAATTCTTTAATAATGCCTTCGGAAAAAATAACTGCAAAAATAATTGCAAATAATTTTGCTATTAATAGCCTTGCAAAAACATTTTAGTAAGATATTTTCGAAAAACAATTGCTTGCCTTTTTTAAAAGTAAATTATTCAGTATTTTTTAAAAGCACACTCTTATTAAAATATTATTATAAAGTTTAGCTTATTTTTTGGGTTTTGCTTAGGTTTAGGAAAATAAAGCTAACTGTGCAAAGGTGGGATTTTGAAGACTCCCAAAGATCCGTTGTTGGATTATTTTAGTTACTCACGGCTCTTTTCTTAGATGTAAATGCATAAAATATCATACATGTAAAATCTAACAATTGTTTGTATGTTTTTGGGTTTTCAAAGCACATTTTGTTTGTCTTGTTTTATATGATCAACATGTGTTTAAGTGAATTCCCTAATAGAGTGGACTAAAAAAAGCAAGAAGTTGTTTTTTACTGAGTCTATTTTTGCAAAAGTTATTTTTTCCAAAGATTTTATTAAAAAAATTAATTATTTTAATCAAGAGACGATGAAAAGAGTCTAAATAAAAAAATGACAGCAAAAAAACTGCACAATTCGCTTTGTATTTTCATACAAGTATATGTTCTAGAAAAACAGTAATTAAATAACTTCTTGGCGTTCTCTTTCCATTTATGATAGTTTAATATTAATTCTTTAGTTTTTTGCAAAGGCAGGGTTTCGAAGCTCCAGAGCTTCAAACATTATTATTGTTTTTATTAAAAAGCCATTGTAGAAATTGTGTAAAAATGATCTTTAAAATTTCGTTCAATTAGTACTATGTTTTTAAATAATTTACAAGGTTTTTTATTATTAAATCGCATTATATTTAAGTAAGCAAAAATGTTATTTATAATTAAAAACGAACCGACTTATGTAACGTTTAATTGTCTACGCATATAAACAACGATTAAAATTTAGTTCAGCTCATTTAGTTTAAAAAACTTACATATTTGTGGCAAATGTAATTTTTTTAGCTCAGTTACCTCGTGTCCTGTCCAGTACCCTTGTGTCCAGTACCCTCGTGTCCAGTACCCTCGTGTCCGGTACCCTCGTGTCCTAGAATCGATTAACAGCACGAAAACTATTTTTGCAGTTTAAAACTCATATATTCCAATGAAAACATACTATTTGGAGCTTTAAATTTCACAAATTAAATTAAGTCCACGTTTTTTTTCATAGTCGAGATTTTAAAAAAAAAAAACCCCTTTTTTGGAGGAAAATTTTTTAAAAAACCAAAAAAACAAAAACATTTCCACTGGGCGTTACGGAAAAAGGTAAACAGTTCTTTATTATCTGGAAGTATTTTTTCGATATACAAATATTCTAGAGTAGTGAATATTTTTTAAGGGTTTTAAAAAAATTTCGTTGCAATTTGATTTTTAATATCAATTATTTTAACCACTACCAATAATATAATGAATGTGCGCTTTATAATTGTGGTATTTCTGCCTTTTTAACGCCCATATTAATTTTTTATGGAAACATTTCTGTATTTCGCGAGATTTTGTATGCCAAAAATCGCGATTTTCCATACTTAATAAAACTGCCCCGGACCTTAAATTAACCGCTAAATCGCTAGTAAAATATGCTTGCCTAAAAATTTTTCCAGTCCCAACTTTTTTTAACTGATTTAGTTTATTTTTTTATCAGTTGTAGAAATGTCACAAAAAAGAAACAATAACTTTTTACCGTTAAAGCTGATAGCCTCAATAGTCTGAGTCCTGCGGGGCCGGTTCCAGAGATCGACCTAAGTTAGGTGCGCACCTAACTCTTAGGTGCCCACCTAAATTGCTTAGGTGCCCACCCAGCTAGGTGGGCACCTAAGCAATTTAGGTGGGCACCTAACTTTTGTTCCACAAATCGCATTTAGGTGCGCACCTAGCTGGGTGGGCACCTAAGCCGTTTAGGTGCCCACCTAACTCATTTAGGTGCCCACCTAACTCATTTAGGTGCCCACCTAAATGCGTGCGCACGCATTTGCTGATTTTTAACTCGTACGTACGGCTCAAAATATTTTTCTTTTTTGAAGATCGTACAAATCTTTTTGTTTCAAAAAAAATCGTAAAGATGTAGGAACCCCCTCCCCCTCAAAAAAAACATATATGCTTATAATTGAATCGGAAGTGGTTGGGTGGTATTGGTATTGTCTGTTTTTTCACGATGTATGTCCATAATATTTTGAAACGATGTGTTTTATATGCTAAATCGACGCTAATGGCGCTTAGAATTTCACGTTTACACCTTGAATTTTCAGTTAGAAATGTATTTTTTGGCAGTTTTTCATCAACCAGAAAAAATAAATTTTTTTAAAAAAGTTTTAAAAAACCAATTTTTAAATTTTTTCTCGTGTTTCGCTTTACTCAGGGCGTGATTGTTTCGAACTTTTTTATGATTTTAAACAACATATTATTATAGTTTATTTATTTTTTATTGATCATTAAATGGAGCTTGTTACGAATATGGAGGGGGAGTGGAGACCGCCAATGCTCCCACACACTCGCTACCAGTGGGAAATTCGCCATTTTTAAAGAAACCCTTGAAGGTGCGGTTCGGAGTCAAATATCTTTCCTTCGATTTTGATAATTTTTATGAAAACTTTACCCCTGCCCCAATAGCCCACAAAATTTTTTTTCAACAAGTTCAGGAGTTATGAACCTCCGAAAATGGCGTTTTTCGACAATTATTACGTGAAAGATTTCTCAAAAGTTATATTGATTTAAATTACAAATTATGCACTTTAAAAACGCGGCTACTTTCTACTTTAATTTGACACCTTGATCGTTAAAATTGGGGCCGTATTTGTCAAGATACTCTTACCTTGAATTTTTCGCTAAAAACACGAAGTGAAGGGAAAAAAGGTTGGGCACACTTCATAAACACGCTGCCGTCGTTTGGTGTTTTTAACGAAAAAATCGAGGGTTTTTTGTACGAGAAACGCAATATCTCGACAAATACTGCACCAATTTTAACGATCAAGGTATCAAATTAAAGTAAAAAGTAGCTGCTTTCTTTGAGTGCATAATTTGTAACGTAATACGTTATACCCATTAAGCAATTGTTCACGTACAAAATTGTTGAAAAACGTCAATTGTTGTTGTTTGTTGTTTGGGGTCATAATTCCGAAACCACTGAAGATCTTTTGTTGAAAAAAAATTTGTGGGCTATTGGGGGCAGGGGTAAGGTTTTTATAAAAAATTGTTAAAATCGAAAACAAAAAAAGTTGACTCCGCATCGCATCTTTAAGCCGGTTCACACAGAGGTGGCAATGTCAATAGTAGTAGTGCAACCGTTGATAGCTATCACCGGAGCAGTTGTGTCCAACGTTAAACATAGGAAGTGTTTACACTGAAATAGAAATGCCACCACATGGTGATAGCTATTACCGCGAGGTGATATAGCTAGCTAGCTACCAGAGCTGTTGTGTTTACTTAACAACTCTGTCACCGGTGACAGCTATTTTGCAGGAAAAACGCGTGGGAACTCGTCCACTATAAAAAAATCAATAAAAATATTATAATTTAACATAAACGAAAACACAACATAAAAAACACTGAAAATTATTGCGTTTTTAACACAAAAAACTAATATTTCGAAAAAAACCCATATGTTTAATGTGCCAAAGTTTCTTCTATTTTAATTACTTCTTTAAACATTTCGTTTTCAACATCTCGTGTTTGGATAAATCGTCTTTTGGGTGAATGAAATTTTATGAACGAAACCACATTTAAAACAGAAGCTTCCCAGTAAAAAAGGTTTTTTCCTTTTCCAAAAGTTGTAAAGAAGCCAAAAACCGATAGTTTTTAGAAAAGTACATAAAAAATTGAACCCAAATGACGAAGTTTTCTGAAGATGTTGAAAAAAGAAATAAAAATCGATGAAAGTTCCGGAAACCAAATGCTTTTGTTATGAAAGATAAATTTAAGGTTTTGACTCATTTCAAACATACTTGCATAGAAGGATGAATATATATATTTAAGGTTTAAATGTATCATTTTTGTGAATTAATTGATTGACAATGTTTATTAACTGCGCAGTTTACAGCCATTGTGTATCTAGCGGTGGCAATGCTACGTCACTGTGAAGTTTGCGGTACGTGCAAATTTCTGTAAGAAACAAACTCAATAAAACACCTATAAAAAGGTAAAGTAACAGTCATTATTTGTATTTCAGTTTATAAACTTTCATTAATTTTATTTCCAAAATCATTGCCAAAAAGTCACAAAGTTTGACAAAATTAACTTTCGTAATCGATAACGGCTTTAAATTTTTTTTTCCATTAAAGTTTTAAGTAATTTTTTTCTTTCACGAATCACTCTGATATTATTTTTGTCATTGTTAATATTAAAAATGGGAACCATCAACCCCATTCTGGAATAATAATACGTAAAAACAGTGCGAAATACAGAGTTAGGTGCGCACCTAACTGACTTGGGACACTCCCGGGGCTGACCTAAATATGCTCACCTAAATCCCAGAGTTAGGTGACTATTTGGGTGCCCACCTAACTTTAGGTCGCTCTGTGGAACAGTCCCAAGTTAGGTGCGCACCTAAATTTGAGTTTAGGTGCGCACCTAAAAGTTAGGTCGATCTCTGGAACCGGCATCACTTTTGGTTTAATTGAGCGCCCCGTTAGCGAAAATAATTGGTTAAAGCTAAAATTTTGTCACCAGAGCACTAGGGGTTTAGTACAGACTGTAGTTTTACTAGAACTAGCGTTTTTACATGATTAGACTATCTAGCTAGACCTTTTTACTAAACCTTTTTACGTGTGACAGACACTTTTCTTTTTACAGCAGTTTTTACTAGTTGGATATTTTGTCTTTACATAAAATTAAAAATAGTAAATACTGCAACAAATACTATTTAGATGTTACTCAAGTTTGGGTAAAGTCGGTGGTAAACAGTCAATTTCTATTGGGAATGGATGTCAATATGTAAGATTACACTTATTGTTTTTGTTGCCTCTGTTTTTTATGTTTATATCAGTCAAGAACTTGAATGAAACATATTGAAAATTGATTTTAACTGAAAAAAAATTGTTTCAAAGTAATGAGCAATACGTAACTAAACGAAGATAAACAACATA
>JASAMX010012837.1:0-22578 GCA_030248175.1 Microlaimidae sp. YZB2_3
ATTATATATTTTTGATATCACTGCGTAAACTAGGAATCTACCTACACGCAACCGCTTTTTTTGGAAAACCATACAAGGCTATTGTTTTACAATCATGATTTTTTACATCAATAACTTAATGTAATTTAAACTCAAAAAATTACTATTGAATTGGTTGATTGGCTGGCTTTATCAAAAAACATTAAAAAACAATTGTGGGCGGAAGCAGCTTAGCCTACAGCTGTGCCACAAATTGATTTCCCTGATTGAATGCTTATTGGATTTTAAATTATTGCACTTCAAATAAACGTCAGTTGGAAACACAAATTAAAGCTCGTTTGTTTTTTTATAATTAAGCTTTCTGTCTGTCATTCTGTCAGTTTTTAACTTTTTATTTATTAACTGGCAAACAAAAAGTGCAAAATTAAACACAATAATTATACCTTGGTCTTTGTATAGGCTCTTAACGGCTTAGATTTTTAAATACCGTCTAAAGGTAAACCCAACGTGGCTGCAACAGTTGTTCGTTAAACTGAAAAATGCCCCCCATTAAGTAACCACTCAAATCACGAGAATATGACGTCACTCCTATGAACCAATCAGAATTCAGAAAATGAAAGATTTGAAGTAGAAATCAACTTCAAATGGTAGTTTAGGAATAATTCTTATTTTGTGACATAAAAAAGAAAATAGTTGTTTAATAAACTCGTGAAAACACTGTTGCAGCTACGTTTGGTTTGCCTTTAGTAAAAATAACAGGCCAAAAAAACAATATTTCAATATAAATTTTTTACAAAGTGGCGATTAAAATAGAATCGAAATTCCTGGAAAGCTTGTTCGCATGTTTAATAGTTAAGTGCTACTTATACATAAAAACATTTTATGACCATGTAAACGGACAGTTTTTATTCTGTTTTGTCTGTTGCTTGTTTTTGACTACGTGTCTGTCTGCGTTGGTTTGGTGTGTGTGTGTGTGTGTTTATGTTTGTGTGTGTGTGTGTGTGTGTGTGTGTGTGTGTGTGTGTTGTGTGTGTGTGTGTGTGTGTGTGTGTGTGTGTGTGTGTGTGTGTGTGTGTGTGTGTGTGTGTGTGTGTGTGTGTGTGTGTGTGTGTGTGTGTGTGTGTGTGTGTGTGTGTGTGTGTGTGTGTGTGTGTGTGTGTGTGTGTGTGTGTGTGTGTGTGTGTGTGTGTGTGTGTGTGTGTGTGTGTGTGTGTGTGTGTGTGTGTGTGTGTGTGTGTGTGTGTGTGTGTGTGTGTGTGTGTGTGTGTGTGTGTGTGTGTGTGTGTGTGTGTGTTGAAAGCAATAACAAAAGCAAAATAAAAGAAAAATATCATGCGCAAAGTTTTTAGCTATTCATACAAAATTTAGACCGACAATATGAAATTAAAATATGACTTGTGTTTTATGATTAATAATAGCAAGAATATATCACAAATTTTTTGACTATACATTAAATTTCCGACGAATTTGCTAGAAAAATTTCATATGCACAACTTTCTTTTTTTGTGCGAAAACCACAATATTGAGTGCACAAAAATCACACTTTTTACTATACGATAAAATTAACACTGCGTTAAAAATTACTGCACAGGAAAACTAGGAAAAAATGAAGAACTTTTGCCAAAAAAGTCGCATAAAGTGGCGCATATGAATCTTTTCTAGCAAAATTTTGGTCAAAAATTTAGTGAAGAATTAGACTTTCACTTGTGTTGTATTCTCTTAATAATAGATAATGAAAACTAACAGAAATATTTTAAAAAAAACTTTAAATTCGAAATCATGGTTTCTTTAAAAATAAGTTTGATGGGTTTTTAACAGAGTCTTTCAACATCTCGTCTTCAGAAAAGTCGCCTTTAAAACATCTTGTTTTTGAAAAACACGTATTGAGGGTAATTTTATAAACTTACTTTTTAAAAAACGTTTTTTTTTTGTATTTGGTGTCTTAAACCATGGAATGTAAAACTTTGTTTCCCTAAATATAATAAAGCCTAAAAATGAAGCTAACTATTAGCATCATAAATTTTTATTAAAAGTGGTGCGAAGTCGAACTTTTTGTCTTCGATTTTGATGATTTTTTGTAAAAACTAGTGTTTTAAAAAGTATTGATTTTGGATTAATTTAAGTAAAAGTAAATTTAATTTGAAAAATTTTAATTTAAGTAAGGTAAGAGTAAAAGTAATTTGTATTTTTTTAATTTAAGTAAAGTAAAAGTAGGGTAACTGACTTAATTTCGGCCACGCCTTAATTTCGGCCACCAATTTAGGGTGTTAAAAATAATTTTTCTCAAAAAACAAGAATCTACAAAAAAAGGATATAAAAAATAAAATTTTCTCCAAATTTTTTTATTAATTTTTTTCGCAATAATAATTATTTTTAATAAAACCACCCTTATTATCTTCTATTATTTTATCTTTTTTATCTATCATCTCATTGTATGGACACATACACCCAAATAATCAATCTCTATTAGCTCAAATCAATAATCTCTCTTTTGTTCTTCTATAGAAAAAGAGCCATACCTTACCCGCCGCTCAATTTCCATTACGTTAATCTCCCCCACCCCTCAACACATACCGCTCCCACCCTATACCCATATACAATATCCTGTACTTAAAAAACTATTTATATATATGTTTGCTTCTCTTATTCTACTCAGGTTCTTAACTATACTACTAGATAAAATATAGATATAGAACAAAACTATAAATTTATTTCTGTTTTATCTTTTTTTTTCTTTTCGTTTTTCGGAAAACAACACCCTATATCTATATACTCATTCTCAAAAATCATTAACTAAATTATCAAACATTCTCAATCAAGACTCTATCAAACACCTTCTCTATGCCCCCAATAACCCTTTAGCGTATTCCTACAAAGCCCTAACCCTCCATATTACTAGGCTGGTCCCACCTATCACAACCCCAGATTCTCGGTCAGGGGTACCCCCCTAATAAATAGTGGGTTGTCGTCTAACCTCCCACTCTCCACCCATCTCATCTACCCTCACACCCCACTCTAGCTCACCTACCTGCATACCCATATATTCAACAGACCTTAGCAACTCCCCCTCGGATTTTCTAGCAGGAGTAGCGAAAGCAAAACAAAGAGAAAAACAAGGGAAAAAGAACAAAAAAACAAAAAAAAGAAAAAAATAGATATAAAACAAAAAAAAAAACATAAGAAAAAACTAAATATACAATAAAATAATACACATAAAAATACACTATAGATCCAAAAAAATATCAATAATTCTTCATTATATTTCATATATAATGTCATAATATGGTATAATTCATCTATAAAAGCGAGGGGCATCTAAATCTCCAATACAGCTCTCAGTCAATATACCACCTATCAGATTTATAATTTATACATACCCAATCAATCTCAAACCACT
The DNA here is from genome assembly GCA_030248175.1 of Microlaimidae sp. YZB2_3. NCBI lineage: Eukaryota > Metazoa > Nematoda > Chromadorea > Desmodorida > Microlaimidae > Microlaimidae sp. YZB2_3. The sequence continues at coordinate 3,377 of JASAMX010012837.1, forward strand.
ATACTTATACCACCGCTTCCATATATCGATAAAAATACCTATACATCTAAATATATTTTACTTTAAAATAAAATATCCAGTTATATCCCTAGCCAGATAGTATCTGTCAATAGAATATATTAAACTATATCTTACATCAAAAAACTATTTAACTCTTATCTAAAATCAATAAACCGCTAAAAATATCTCAAAAAATATTCAGATACATACAGAAAGATATTAACTATCCGAAATAATCCAGTCATATATTTAATATATACCTATCAAAACTTTTTTATCATATATATCCCTACTAATCTTCTATAATTTTTTCTATTCTTATATTTGTCTATTATATTTTCTTATCTTTTTTTAAATTCTAAAATTTTTCTAAATTAATTACAATATATAATATTTGCTCTATATTAATTAGAAATCTAATATAAAACCTTATTTAATTAATAAATATAAAAACCCTTCTTTCTATAATTAATTTCTATAACACTATCTATATTATTCTTTAACTTATCTAACTCCATATAAATTTTAAATAAATATTTTCTCTAAAAAAATCTTCTATATAAACTCTTATATAATAATTTTTATTTTCTTGCTAATAACTAATATATTTAACTCTTGCTAATAATATTTATATTTACAAGCCCTACCTATTAATTTTTACCCCTATTAATACTTATTATATATTTTAACCTTATAATTTTTTTTTTTATATATGCCCAAATAATTCCACTCTTTTTATTTTCGCCACCTAAAAACACCCTATACTTCCTATTTAAAAAAAATAAATACTCACTTTTTTTTCTAATAACAAAATTATTTTTACTCTTAATACCAAATATAATATTAAATTTTTAAACCAACTTCTCAAAAATAAAAAACAAACCAACCAACCAAAAAACACTAATGGTCAAAATTTTATTTAAGTAAAGTAAAAGTAAAAGTAAGACCTATTTTTAAAGTAAAAGTAAGAGTAAAAGTATAATAAAAGTATTTTCGGAACAGAGCAAAACACCGGTTTTTGGAGCTCCAGAGAGCTAAAGTTTTTTGCTAATTTTATGTATAAATTATTATTTTACTAAGTTTTTTAGTCAAAATAAATGGTTTTAGCGTGTTAGCGACTTAAAAAAAATTATCTTCCACCATTAACTTTACAACAAGCCCATAGAGAATCTACCCCTTGAAATTACTTAAATTTTACTTAAATTAATTTAAGTATTTGCAGAGGAAAATTCGAGTAAGAGTAAAAGTAAAAGCATTTGAAATTTCAATAGTCGAGTAAGAGTATAAGTAAAAGCAGGAATGCATAAGAGTAGGGAATGTCCGACTGTGTGTTAAACTTTTGTTCAAATTGTAGGTAGATTATTCCACAGTGTTGATTTTTTATCACGTAGAAATAAAAATTTGCGAACGCAAAACTCCTAGATGAAGTTTTTCAGCATACTACACTGTCGAAAAATTCAAATTAGTAAAAATATTCAATTTTTTAACATATAATTCATTTATACGTCCGATGCAACAAAAAACCTAGAATATTTGACAACATTACGTGGAAAAAAACCTCTGCTGAGTATTTTACGATCACGGATTTTTGCAGTTTGAAGTTTGCAAAATGAAAAATTGTAAACGCAAAATGCATACAACAAATTTTTTTACATAATACTGTGGAATAATTCAAATTATTCAAGATATTTAATGTTTTAACATGTAAAATAATTTATACGTTGGATTCAACGAAAGTGGTGAATATTTGACAACGTCACGTGAAAAAAAAACATCATCACAGAGTTATACGTGTGCAGTTTTTTTGTTTGCAAGAATTGCGGTTCTCATGTAGAATAATCTACAGTATACGTAGAAAAATTGTCACGTAGATTATTCAACAAATTGTAGATTATTCCACAACGCGTTGTGGATTTTTTTACATGATAAAAAATTTACACCGTGGAATAATCTACCTATAATTTGAACAACTGTGTGTTTAACACACAGTCGGACATTCTCTAATTTTATGCATTCTTGATAAAAGTAATTAAAATTTCAAAAGTCAAGTAAAAATAAAAGTAAAAGTAATCCAAAATCCGTTACTTTTATTACTTTAAGTAAAAGTAAAAGTAACTTTTTACAACACTAGTAAAAATCTTATCCCTGCCCCCAATAGCCCACAAAATTTTTTTTATTAAAATATATCCACTGCTTCAGAAAATTTGATCTTCCAAGATATTGCTTTCCTTGACAATTCTGTACTTGAAACATTGCTCAATGGGTATAAAAATTTAATTTACAAAATATGCACTTAAAAAAAGCGGCTACTTTCTACTTTAATTTGAAACTTTGAAATACCTTATAAGAAGATTAAATGCGTAAATGAAAGCAAAATGCTTAACGCTCCACTCTACGCGATATGATGAAAGCAAAAAAATATAAAGAAACACACTAAGCTGTAAGCCAATAAACTACATGCCTATCAAATTTACAAAAAGATAAAGATTATCGCTTAAATGTGATGCCCCATTTTATATTTATTCCGATGATAAATCAAACATCGTCTTTGGTAAATGCATTTTGGTAAAATGTCACTCAAAACAAAACCCCATAAGCACCCGTTGTTTTGACACAAATAAGGTATAACTACCGTAAATTAAAAGAGACTCTCGAATTGTTTAATGTATATTTAAATTATTTTTTTGCCAAAAAATCTAATTTGAATCCAAAATAGCTTTAAAATATTCTTAATAAAATACGATATAACATACAATTGATTTCGGGCGTATTTTACGCGCAAACCCTGCACATCCAAATTGAACAAAACTCTCTGCAAATTATCTATTACCTTGACAATTATGAAGTGTTAATGCAATATGTTTACAGTGTTTGTTATTTTTAATATACTTTTTGGTAGTTTATTTCTTCAAAAGACTGTGAAGTCACAAGTTTTAAAATGGCAAGTTTTTTTAAAGACAGATAAAAGTGCAGAATTTTCACTGCAGAATTTTGCAGGTTTTGAACACTTTTTTGCAAACAAAAAAGTGTCCAAAAAATTTAATAAAAAGAATACTTCTTATTCATAATTTATTAAAAAGTATAATAACACTTATAATAGATTTTGCTAAATACCATTTTTTAAATTAGATCTTGGCTTTTATTACTGGAAATAATTGTTTTTATCTAAAAAAATGTAGTGAAAACATTTTTTATCAAAAATTTTATCAAAGAAATTTTAATGTTTTTTAGTTAAAAATACGTTTTGCATCATATCATATTATCTGACTTAATTTAGGCCGGGCCTCAATTTCAGCCACCAATTTAGGGTGTTAGAAAATTGGCTTATTTTTAAAACAGCACAAAAGTAACTGGATGAATGTTGAATAAAGTGTTTTTGCAAAGTACTTTATTTGTGTTAATCTGCATTATCAACATTTTCATACAAAATGTGAATTTTTTGTGATTTTCTGGATTTTCGCTTTGTGTTCCAACTGCATCAAGTTTAAAAACAAGCAATATATAACCTTAAAAACTTTATATAACCTATTTAAGGCTCAATGTTAGTTTTCATGTTTTGATATTTTCTTCAAAATCACTTTGCAATGCGTTTAACTAATTAAGCATTTTAAGATTATGTTAATTTTGGCCACCTTAGAATTCAAGTGAAAGAACCTGTTTAACAAGATTTGCACCATCATGTATACGGGTGGGACTACATAGGCCCTAATTTACTAGGTTATATTAAATTATGAATAGACCGGAAGGCATTTCTCAAAAATAATATGGAAACACATTAAGAAAGTCAGGTTATTTTCTTTGCGGAGGGATACAGCTGTCAATGGGGTTTCCCCACCGATTTCACCACTTACCACGATATAGAGTACCAAGGCTTAAAAAAATGTGTAAAGTAAATTAAAACACAGTAAAAATGTCAGATTTTTTTCCTTGGCGAAAAAATACAGTCACAAAAAATACTTAGTGAACATCTGTGCGTGCTGGAGTGATCCAACTCGTAATTGACTGGGTTTGAACTATCAATAATCCGTTATAAAAAATTTTCAAAGATTATTGAAAATTGAAATTCAATAAAAAAATCATGTTATTTTCTTGGCGGAGGGATGCAGTTAGATATGAAACATCAGTGATAGCCAAGAGTTGGTGTGGAATTATATGCCTCCTTAACTTCTTAAACGTCTTGTTTATCCTTAAAGTTGATAATTTTGATTTATGTAATCGTTTTTTTTTGTGTTTTAGGCTTTTGTTTTTGTTTTTTTTAAATCTAAAAAATGGCCGAAATTATGGCGAATTTTGTTTTTCTTTGTTGTTACTTTTAGGTTAAAATATAAAAAACTCAATAGAGTGGAATAAAGTTTTTCCCAGGCTTTTATTACAGTTAGCCAACTCTAAAGAAATCCTGGGAAAAATTTTAACAAAAACCATTTTATGTTGAAATATTTTTTCACGCCAAAAAACATTAAAAGAAAACACGTGTTACTAAAACTTTTTGTTTTTTAAGGTTTTGACATAATTTGTGAAAGTATTGCTATGTAAGAGTTTGCAAACGGGAAAACTTAAGTGATACAGTATGTACCAAGAAAAATACCTAAGGATATTTGCAATCTTTATAATGTTTAGTAAAAGTTATAGCCATTTTTTCCTAGGTGGCCGAAGTTAATGGTACGTGTCTTAACTTCGGCCACTATGAAAAAAATTTAAAACCATCACTGCTTTTTAAGTGTAACAGAAATTTTTGAATTTTGCACTGGAATAACAAAAATAGAAAAAAAGAGCCAGAAAAAACTTATCCAAAAAAATAAAAAAAGTGGCCGAAATTAAGTCAGCTACCCTATATATAGTTTTTTTGTGCAGTTGCAATGTTATAGCTACTAATGATAATCGGAGGAAAGCAAATTTAAAAAAAAAGAGCCAAAACCCTCCTATTTAAAAGGAAGTTGTTCAGTGTTAAAGATCTTTACAGATTTATGACCTTTTAAAATCAATGTTAACCATTTAGGGCTTGGGAAAAAATGGAGATTTTTTAATCATTGGAGATCCAATTTTTCCCAAGCGCTAATTGGCTAAATATGACTATAACAGCTCCTCCCACAATCATTCCCACAGAACAAAACATATATGACGTGATCACGAGTACTATATGACATTTTAAGGCTGGTTCATACTTATGTAAAAGCGTCCTTTGGACAAAGTCCAAAGGACGTTTTTACATACGTTTATACGCTGCATTTGTCCTTTGAACTTTGCCCAAAAGATGTTTTTACATAAGTATGAACCAGCTTTTAAGGACCCTAAAATCCTGACGTTATAAACTCAAAAAACCATCGGAACACAAAGAATCTAATTATTTTGAATAAATTTTGCTACAAATATTTTTTATTAAATTAAACTCTAATGTTTTGGCATAAAAGTACCAGCAGAACAAAACCTGTATTCTAACAACCTGAACAAAATTTAACCCTCGATATAATACGGGCCCAAGTTTAATTAAAATATGCGAAACACAAATCATGGTTATAAAACGTTTTTTTTTACTTTTAATAATTATACATACACAAGCTATATATTTCTGTATTTAAATTTTTATTAACATTTTTTAGATAATATCAAAATATCAATAAGTGTGTTTATTCCGTTCAGTTTCAGCATTCACTAAAAGTCCGCTTTTTGTAAAATGCATTAGAAATTTACCAAAATTGTATTATTGCTGTTTGATATTCTACAAGTTTTTTCAATTTATTAAGCACAGTTAAAAAAGGACAGCTATAGCAATATATTTTTTTCGATTCATATAGTGTAAAAACTGTTGTTTTTTATATAAAATTGTCAGTGTTTTTATACGCACTTAAACTGTCTAAGAAATTATTGAAAAAACCAAAAACATATTTTTTTGGACTAAATAACAATAAGAACAAATTAACACATTATCAAATAAAAAATTATATTCGGCACTTTATGGCTATAACTACATACTCACCAGTTATAAATTTGTTCGCCACAGACAACGAACAGTCTGTAAAATTTTTTTTCTTCTACTGGATACAGACCTGGCGTTTTATTTTATCTTTTAAATATTTTAAAATTTTATAACATTTTTTGCTAATAAATTTACTGACAAACTGTCAATATAGTATAGTGTACCCTATGTGTTATTTTCGTTTACTAAATTTTAATTTTAAAAATGAAAGTAATACGCTCCATTATCATTGACACAAGATTATACTAACGTAAATTTGAAAAAAAAATTTTGTTTACGGGAACTTAGTTTATTTAAAAAATCTTAACAAGCGAAAATAATTTTCTTGCTATTTTTTTATTTTTAAGCTTAGTTTTTAAGTGCGCTTTTCTCCGTTGTAAAAAGCGTGCTTCAAACAATTTCTTAAATTTATTTAGTTTTTCTATAATTGTCAAATTATTTTTATTACTATAACAATTACTTATGAAGTTATTTTTTAGACGCATAAAAAACTCAATTCGTTTTTATTAAAAAAGTTTTTAGGTAGATTTATTATTTGTTTGATTAACTTTTTTGAAACTTTTTTGCTACTCTATAGATTTACAGAAAATCTTATATATTGGAGTAAAAGTATGATTTTTTTAAATTAAAATGGTACAAAATAGTCGTACATAACTACTTCGTACCATGCTACAGTGTTTTTATAACGTTATTTATATCTTATTTATATCTAAATTTATATCTAAGTTTTATAAGTCAGATGAAACCCCGCTTAAGACAACAGATTATATTCGCGATTTAGGAATAAGCATTTCTTCCGATTTAAAATTCTCGCGTTATATGTCAGAAATATCAGCACTTGCTATGAGTAGAGTTTCGTTGCTCTTTCGAGCTTTTCGTATAAAAAAAAATGTATTAATACACGCATTTAAACTTTATATAAAGCCTTTCCTCGAGTACCATACACACGTCTGGAATCCCTTCTTAATCAAAAATAAAGAAATTTTAGACAAAACTCTGCGTTATTTTTTTCGCAGACTTTTTTTAGATGCGATACAGCTTTACCAAATACGAAAACCGTCTAAAATTCCTTGGTCTTTAAACTTTAGAATTTAGACGGACTAAAAATGACTTAATTGTTTGTTATAAAATTTTAAATAACATATTCGACGTTAATTAAGAACACTTTTTCAACGTTGATCGCAATTTCTAAAACTCGTAGCAATGGTATTAAATTATCAGTTAAACATCAGCTTAATACGTGGCGTTTTAACGTTTGTAAGTAGTTTTTTTGGTAATCGAAATGGTAATTTATGGAACAAGCTTCCAAACAAAATTGCAGGCGCATCTTCTTTGAACATATTCAAATCGAAACTTAACTCAAGCAGAGCTAGTATAAGTTTACTGTAAAATGTTTTTTTCTTCATTATCATATTGTTTCTAACTGCGTTTCTGTTTAAATCTAATTTTAATGACATGTTGTACCGTAAGTGTATGTATTATTGTATGTATATATATACCTGTGCAACTTACTGAATAAATAAATAAATAAACGTAATTTTACCAGATAAAAAAGGGTTATATGCGTTTTTTTATTTTTAATTATACTATTTCAATAAAGAGCCATAAGCATTACCATTTTGAATTGGGGGAGATGTCTTTAATTTGAATTCACCTGTTTCTCCAATTTTTCAGAAAATTTTTTTCAATAAATGATTTCTAAAAGTTTAAACTTTAACCTTAAACTGATGTGTAAATGATTGATTTTAGCAATAATAAGTACTTTTTTGCTAATTTTACATTTTTTACTTATTTGTTTGATCAAAATCATTAAAAATTACACGCTACAAAAGATTTAAGAAAAAATGTGATAAGAATGTTTTTTTCCAATTAAAAATCTCAACCCCCAAATTTCGGGTTTAATGCTTCATTCCGAACCAGTTTGCAGGTATATTAGAGCTTGTGATTGGTATTTTGCGTTTAATGTTTATTTAATTAAACTGATGATAATGTTTTAGACAAAAATAATAAAATTTATTTACTTAGCTTAAAGCAAAATTCAAAAAAACCGATAATAATTAGCGCTCGCTACGAAACCAAATACTATTTAGAACAAAATCATAACAATATGATCATATTTAGCGTGTCTCAGTTAAACTTGACTCTAAAGCTTGGGAAATTATAATTTTTTTATTAGTGCGATTTCTTACATTTATAAAATACAAGTAATTTTGTTGCAGTTTCTTACAATAAATTTTAAGGACTTTGAAATGTCATATAGTATTCGTGATCACGTCATATATGTTTTGCTCTGCAAAATGGTTGTGGGGGGGGAGCTAAATGTTATGAACTCTAGGTTCATTGGAGATCAATTTTTTCTAATCAATCAAACAATTTAAGTGCTAATTTGTTTAAAAGTAATTTTATAACGTCATAACTCTGTGAAAATCTTTTACACTAAACAATTTCCTTTTAAATGGAGAGTTTAAATATCGTGAATCAATTTGATTTGCATATTTGTTTATAATCGCATAATTGCATTCTAATAGTTTCAATTGATGAATCCCAGTCCCAGTCTAGTCTACTTTTTTATTTATAATGCTCGAGATAAAATCACTCATTTTTCCTTTTATATGGAATTTTTCCAAACGGCTTGAATTAGGAGAAATTATGTTATACTATAATTTTATTTTTGCACATAAATTTGGCCGCGATTGTTTTTTTTTAGAAAATTATAATATCATGAAACAAACTAATGTGTTAAAATATTGTTGTTTTTTTTAATATTAAAGAGAGCTGAAATTTTTTTCTTGCTTATTTTGGTGAAAGAGTTGATAATTAGTTTTGAATCCTCCCAGACAGAAAGAAATAATTAAATCCGTCTATAAGTTTTTTTAGCCGTCTTCATTAATTGTTCTGCTAATGCGTGGATGTAGAAAAGCAATTTGCTCGACTTTGGTTGGCCCAAAAAAAAAGCTTGAGCGCTGATTAATTTTGATCCAAGTAATTTCGCCAGACGCGGTAATAATACTATACTGAAAGGTATTGACGAAAATTTCTAAAAAGCTGCCAATTATAGCTATTGTTGAATTTTCTGGAGTACTTGAAAAACTAGCTGCTTTTTATATAGTGCAAAAATTGAAATGGGGAAAATCAAATAAGTTATGTCAAAGAGTTTTTATTGTCCGAAAAGAAGCTAATAATTTAAGCGGATTTTACGTTAAGTACTCTTCAAAATGTCGAATGATTTCTTTGGTGCCGTAAGTAACTCTATACAGAAATTTGGAAAATTCGAAGCCCCAAAAAATTGGATTTTTTTGAATAGTTACAGCCCTTATATTTATTACTGTTTTAAAGACATTTTTCACTTTTGATTTATTTGTAATGTTCATATTGAAATTTATACATTCATTCCCTAGGTACTAGTCTATTTTTTAGAATATAATTCGAAAAAAATTGAAGCGTACTCCTTTACTCTCTTCTTAAAATAATAATAGAAAAAGGAATCCCAAAAGCAATTATTATAAAGCTATAATGCTAAAAAGATGAATTACTCATTTTATATTTAGTCTTTTTGTTTTTTCAGAATTATTAGGTTTGAGCCGTGAACTTCCAAGTAATTGTAAATTGTAAATATAAAAAATATCGTCTTTCGTTTTTTTTTTGAGAAGAGCAACAAATGAACCGAAGTGATTTTTTTTCTAAGTGGTTAAATCTGAAAGACACCGACTGCCAGCTTCTGATTTAATATTTTTTATTTATTTAAGTAAATTTACTAATAACGCACTGACTTTTTCAAGCATATTTGTGAGATAGATTTATTTCTGGAATATTAATGATATTACTTACATTTAAGTTCGATAAATTCTTGTGTTGATAAAAACTAAAATATACTTTTAAAAATTCGCTGAGAGATAAAAAATGCGTGGGGGAAAAATTCACAAACTATACAAAAATGGTGTATATTATTCGACTGAGCCGTTAGAAAAAAAAAATAAAAATTTTATAACTTCGAATTTCAGTCTCTTAAAATATAAAAAGCTTATTTGTATAAAAAAACAGTTAAGTCTGTGCAATAAAAAAAAACCATATGATGAATTTCCTTAAAAAAATCTTTTCTCACATAACTCTTTGACATAACTTATTTGATTTTCCACAAAATTTAATTTTCGCACTATATAAAAAGCAGCTAGTTTTTCAAGTACTCCAGAAAATTCAACAATAGCTATAATTGGGAGCTTTTTAGAAATTTTCGTCAATACCTTTCAGTATAGTATTATTACCGCGTCTGGCGAAATTACTTGGATCAAAATTAATCAGCGCTCAAGCTTTTTTTGGGCCAACCAAAGTCGAGCAAATTGCTTTTCTACATCCACGCATTAGCAGAACAATTAATGAAGACGGCTAAAAAAACTTATAGACGGATTTAATTATTTCTTTCTGTCTGGGAGGATTCAAAACTAATTATCAACTCTTTCACCAAAATAAGCAAGAAAAAAATTTCAGCTCTCTTTAATATTAAAAAAACAACAATATTTTAACACATTAGTTTGTTTCATGATAATATAATTTTCTAAAAAAAACAATCGCGGCCAAATTTATGTGCAAAAATAAAATTATAGTATAACATAATTTCTCCTAATTCAAGCCGTTTGGAAAAATTCCATATAAAAGGAAAAATGAGTGATTTTATCTCGAGCATTATAAATAAAAAAGTAGACTAGACTGGGACTGGGATTCATCAATTGAAACTATTAGAATGCAATTATGCGATTATAAACAAATATGCAAATCAAATTGATTCACGATATTTAAACTCTCCCATTTAAAAGGAAATTGTTTAGTGTAAAAGATTTTCACAGAGTTATGACGTTATAAAATTACTTTAAACAAATTAGCACTTAAATTGTTTGATTGATTAGAAAAAATTGATCTCCAATGAACCTAGAGTTCCTAACATTTAGCTCCCCCCACAACCATTTTCACAGAGTCAATACATATATGACGTGATCACGAAGACTATATGACATTTCAAAGTCCTTAAAATTTATTGTAAGAAACTGCAACAAAATTACTTGTATTTTATAAATGTAAGAAATCGCACTAATAAAAAAATTATAATTTCCCAAGCTTCGAGTCAAGTCTAACTGAGACACGCTAAATATGATCATATTGTTATGATTTTGTTCTAAATAGTATTTGGTTTCGTAGCGAGCGCTAATTATTATCGTTTTTTTTTTGAATTTTGCTTTAAGCTAAGTAAATAAATTTTATTTTTTTTGTCTAAAACATTATCATCAGTTTAATTAAATAAACATTAAACGCAAAATACCAATCAAAAGCTCTAATATACCGGCAAACTGATTCGGAATGAAGCATTAAACCCGAAATTTGGGGGTTGAGATTTTTAATTGGAAAAAAAAACATTCTTATCACATTTTTTCTTAAATCTTTTGTAGCGTGTAATTTTTAATGATTTTGATCAAACAAATAAGTAAAAAAATGTAAAATTAGCAAAAAAGTACTTATTATTGCTAAAATCAATCATTTACACATCAGTTTAAGGTTAAAGTTTAAACTTTTAGAAATCATTTATTGAAAAAAATTTTCTGAAAAATTGGAGAAACAGGTGAATTCAAATTAAAGACATCTCCCCCAATTCAAAATGGTAATGCTTATGGCTCTTTATTGAAATAGTATAATTAAAAATAAAAAAACGCATATAACCCTTTTTTATCTGGTAAAATTACGTTTATTTATTTATTTATTCAGTAAGTTGCACAGGTATATATATACATACAATAATACATACACTTACGGTACAACATGTCATTAAAATTAGATTTAAACAGAAACGCAGTTAGAAACAATATGATAATGAAGAAAAAAACATTTTACAGTAAACTTATACTAGCTCTGCTTGAGTTAAGTTTCGATTTGAATATGTTCAAAGAAGATGCGCTGGCAATTTTGTTTGGAAGCTTGTTCCATAAATTACCATTTCGATTACCAAAAAAACTATTTACAAACGTTAAAACGCCACGTATTAAGCTGATGTTTAACTGATAATTTAATACCATTGCTACGAGTTTTAGAAATTGCGATCAACGCTGAAAAAGTGTTCTTAATTAACGTCGAATATGTTATTTAAAATTTTATAACAAACAATTAAGTCATTTTTAGTCCGTCTAAATTCTAAAGTTTAAAGACCAAGGAATTTTAGACGGTTTTCGTATTTGGTAAAGCTGTATCGCATCTAAAAAAAGTCTGCGAAAAAAATAACGCAGAGTTTTGTCTAAAATTTCTTTTTTTTTTTGATTAAGAAGGGATTCCAGACGTGTGTATGGTACTCGAGGAAAGGCTTTATATAAAGTTTAAATGCGTGTATTAATACATTTTTTTTATACGAAAAGCTCGAAAGAGCAACGAAACTTTACTCATAGCAAGTGCTGATATTTCTGACATATAACGCGAGAATTTTAAATCGGAAGAAATGCTTATTCCTAATTCGCGAATATAATCTGTTGTCTTAAGCGGGGTTTCATCTGACTTATAAAACTTAGATATAAATTTAGATATAAATAAGATATAAATAACGTTATAAAAACACTGTAGCATGGTACGAAGTAGTTATGTACGACTATTTTGTACCATTTTAATTTAAAAAAATCATACTTTTTACTCCAATATATAAGATTTTCTGTAAATCTATAGAATAGCAAAAAAGTTTCAAAAAAAGTTAATCAAACAAATATAAATCTACCTAAAAACTTTTTTAATAAAAACGAATTGAGTTTTTTATGCGTCTAAAAAATAACTTCATAAGTAATTGTTATAGTAATAAAAATAATTTGACAATTATAGAAAAACTAAATAAATTTAAGAAATTGTTTGAAGCACGCTTTTTACAACGGAGAAAAGCGCACTTAAAAACTAAGCTTAAAAATAAAAAAATAGCAAGAAAATTATTTTCGCTTGTTAAGATTTTTTAAATAAACTTCGTTCCCGTAAACAAAATTTTTTTTTCGAATTTACGTTAGTATAATCTTGTGTCAATGATAATGGAGCGTATGACTTTCATTTTAAAATTAAAATTTAGTAAACGAAAATAACACATAGGGTACACTATACCTATGCTGACAGTTTGTCAGAAAAATTATTAGCAAAAAATGTTATAAAATTTTAAAACATTTAAAAGATAAAATAAAACGCAGGGTCTGTCTGCAGTAGAAGAAAAAAAATTTTACAGACTATTCGTTGTCTGTGGCGAACAAATTTATAACTGGTGAGTATGTAGTTATAGCCATAAAGTGCCGAATATAATTTTTTATTTGATAATGTGTTAATTTGTTCTTATTGTTATTTAGTCCAAAAAAACATGTTTTTGGTTTTTTCAATAATTTCTTAGACAGTTTAAGTGCGTATAAAAACACTGACAATTTTATATAAAAAACAACAGTTTTTACACTATATGAATCGAAAAAAATATATTGCTATAGCTGTCCTTTTTTAACTGTGCTTAATAAATTGAAAAAACTTGTAGAATATCAAACAGCAATAATACAATTTTGGTAAATTTCTAATGCATTTTACAAAAAGCGGACTCTTAGTGAATACTGAAACTTAACGGAATAAACACACTTATTCATATTTTGATATTATCTAAAAAATATTAATAAAAATTTAAATACAGAAATATATAGCTTGTGTAATATAATTATTAAAAGTAAAAAAAACGTTTTATAACCATGATTTGTGTTTCGCATATTTTAATTAAACTTGGGCCCGTATTATATCGAGGGTTAAATTTTGTTCAGGTTGTTAGAATACAGGTTTTGTTCTGCTGGTACTTTTATGCCAAAACATTAGAGTTTAATTTAATAAAAAATATTTGTAGCAAAATTTATTCAAAATAATTTGATTCTTTGTGTTCCGATGGTTTTTTAAGTTTATAACGTTAGGATTTTAGGGTCCTTAAAGGCTGGTTCATACTTATGTAAAAACGTCTTTTGGGCAAAGTCCAAAGGACAAATACAGCGTATAAACGTATGTAAAAACGTCCTTTGGACAAAGTCCAAAGGACGCTTTTACATAAGTATGAACCAGCCTTAAAATGTCATACAGTATTCGTGATCACGTCATATATGTTTTGATCTGTGGGAATGATTGTGGGAGGAGCTGTTAGAATCACTTTTAGCCAATGAGCGCTTGGGAAAAACTTGGATCTCCAATGACTAAAAAATCTCCATTTTTTTCCCAAGCCCTAGTTGCCTAAAAAAGATTCTATAAGGTCATAACTCTGTAAAGGTCTTTAACACTGAACAATTTCCTTTTAAATAGGAGGGTTTTGACTATCGTGATTTTGTAAATTTGCTTTCCTCCGATTATCATTAGTAGCTATAACATTGCAACTGCACAAAAAAACTATATATAGGGTAGCTGACTTAATTTCGGCCACTTTTTTTATTTTTTTGGATAAGTTTTTTCTGGCTCTTTTTTTCTATTTTTGTTATTCCAGTGCAAAATTCAAAAATTTCTGTTACACTTAAAAAGCAGTGATGGTTTTAAACTTCTTTCATAGTGGCCGAAGTTAAGACACGTACCGTTAACTTCGGCCACCTAGAAAAAAATGGCTATAACTTTTACTAAACATTATAAAGATTGCAAATATCCTTAGGTATTTTTCTTGGTACATACTGTATCACTTAAGTTTTCCCGTTTGCAAACTCTTACATAGCAATACTTTCACAAATTATGTCAAAACCTTAAAAAACAAAAAGTTTTAGTAACACACTTTTCTTTTAATGTTTTTTGGCGTGAAAAAATATTTCAACATAAAATGGTTTTTGTTGAAAATTTTTCCCAGGATTTCTTTAGAGTTGGCTAACTGTAATTAAAAAGCCTGGGAAAAAGTTTGATTCCACTCTATTGAGTTTTTTATATTTTAACCTCTAAAAATAACAACAAAAGAAAAACAAAACTCGCCATAATTTCGGCCATTTTTTAGATTTAAAAAAAACAAAAACAAAAGCCTAAAACACAAAAAAAAAAACGATTTACAAAAATCAAAATTATCAACTTTAAGGATAAACAAGACGTTTAAGAAGTTAAGGAGGGCGTATAATTCCACACCAACTCTTTGGCTATCACTGATGTTTCATATCTAACTGCATCCCTCCGCCAAGAAAGTAACCTGATTTTTTTATTGACTTTCAATTTTCAATAACCTTTGAAAATTTTTTATAACGGATTACTGATAGTTCAAACCCAGTTGAGTACCGGTTGGATCATGCCCGAGCACGCACAGATGTTCACTAAGTATTTTTTGTGACTGTATTTTTTCGCCAAAGGAAAAAATTTGACATTTTTACTGTGTTTTAATTTACTTTACACATTTTTTTAAGCCTTGGTGCTCTATATCTTGGTAAGTGGTGAAATCGGTGGGGAAACCCCATTGACAGCTGCATTCCTCTCACTCAAAGAACAAAAATAACCTGACTTTCTTAATGTGTTTCCATATTATTTGGAGAAATGCCTTCCGGTCTATTCATAATTTAATATAAACTTAGTAAATTAGGGCCTATGTAGTTCCTACCTATACACGATGGTGCAAATCTTGTTAAACAGGTTCTTTCACTTGAATTTTAAGGTGGCCAAAATTAACATAATTTAAAAATGCTTAGTTAGTTAACTTATTGCAAAGTTATTTTGAAAGAAAATATCAAAACATGAAAAAGCTAACATTGAGCCTTAAATAGGTTATATAAAGTTTTTAAGGTCATATTGCTTGTTTTTAAACTTGATGCAGTTGGAAACACAAAGCAAAATCCAGAAAATCACAAAAAAATCCACATTTCATATGAAAATGTTGATAATGGATTAACACAAATAAAGGTACTTTGCAAAAACACTTTATTCAACATTCCATCCAGTTACTTTTGTGCTGTTTTAAAAATAAGCCAATTTTCGAACACCCTAAATTGGCGGTTGAATGAGGTCGGGTCGTAACTAAGTCAGATAATATGAAATGATGCAAACGCATCTTTAACTAAAAAACATTAAAGTTTCTTTTTTCCAGAAGTTTTAATAAAAAATGTTTTCACTACATTTTTTCGATAAAAACAATTATTATCAGTAATAAAAGCCAACAGTTTAATTTAAAAAATGGGTTTAGCAAAAATCTATTATAAGTGTTGTTATACCTTTCAATAAATTACTAAGAAGTATTTTTTATTAAATTTTCTTACACTTTTTTGTTTGCAAAAAGTGTTCAAAACCTGCAAAATTCTGCACTGAAAATTCTGCACTTTTATCTGTCTCTAAAAAAAAACTTGCCATTTTAAAAACTCTTACTTCACAGTCTTTTGAAAAAATAGCTTACTAAAAGATATATTAAAATACAAACACTGTAAACATATTGCATTAACACTTCATAATTGTCTTAGGTAATACATAATTTGCAGAGAGTTTGTTCAATTTGGATGTGCAGGTTTTGCGCGTAAAATACGCCGAAAATCAATTGTATGTTATATAAGTATTTTTGGATAATATTTTAAAGCTATTTTGCATTGTAAATTAGATTTAGCAAAAAAATAATTTAAATATACATTAAACAATTCGAGAGTCTCTTTTAATTCTTACGGTAGTTATACCTTATTTGTGTCAAAACAACGGGTGCTTTATGGGGTTTTGTTTTGAGTGACATTTTACCAAAATGCATTTACCAAAGACGATGTTTGATTTATCATCGGAATAAATATAAAATGGGGCATCACATTTAAGCGATAATCTTTATCTTTTTGTAAATTTGATAGGCATGTAGTTTATTGGCTTACAGCTAGTGTGTTTCTTTATATTTTTTTGCTTTTATCATATCGCGTAGAGTGGAACGTTAAGCATTTTGCTTGCATTTACGCATTTAATTTTCTTGTAAGGTATTTCAAGCTTTCAAATTAAAGTAGAAAGTAGCCGCTTTTTTTAAGTGCATATTTTGTAAATTAAATTTTTATACCCATTGAGCAATGTTTCAAGTACAGAATTGTCAAGAAAAGCAATATCTTGGAAGATCAAATTTTCTGAAGCAGTGGATATATTTTAATAAAAAAAATTTTGTGGGCTATTGGGGGCAGGGATAAGGTTTTTACTAGTGTTGTAAAAAGTTAGTTTTACTTTTACTTAAAGTAATGAAAGTAACGAATTTCGGATTAATTTTACTTTTTATTTTTACTTGACTTTTGAAATTTTAATTACTTACCAAGAATGCATAAGAGTAAGATGAATTTCCAACTGTGTGTTAAACAGTTGTTCAAATTATAGGAACATTATTCCACGGTGTAAATTTTTTATCGTGTAAAAAAATCCACAACACATTGTGGAATAATCAACAAATTTGTTGAATAATCTACGTGACAATTTTTTTTACTTATAATCTAGATTATTCTACATAAGAACCGCAACTCTTGCAAACAAAAAATTGCACTGTGATAATATTTTTTCACGTAACGTTGTCAAATATCCGCCACTTTCGTTGAATCCAACGTATAAATTATTTTTACATGTTTAAACATTAAATATCTTGAATAATTTGAATTATTCCACAGTATTATGTAAAAAAATTTGTTCTATGCATTTTGCGTTTACCAATTTTCATTTTGCAAACTTAAACTGCAAAAATCCGTGAACGTAAAATACTCAGCAGAGGTTTTTTTCCACGTAATGTTGTCAAATATTCTAGGTTTTTTGTTGCGTAGGACGTATAAATGAATTATATGTTAAAAAATTGAATATTTTTACTAATTTGAATTTTCTCAACAGTGTAGGTATGTTGAAAAACTTCATCTAGGAGATTTGCGTTCGCAAATTTTTATTTCTACGTGATAAAAAATCAACACTGGGGAATAATCTACCTACAATTTGAACAAAAGTTTAACACACAGACGTACATACCCTACTACTTTATGCATTCCTGCTTTTACTTATACTCTTACTCGACTTTTGAAATTTCAAATGCTTTTACTTTTACTCTTACTCGAATTTTCCTCTGCAAATACTTAAATTAATTTAAGTAAAATTTAAGTAATTTCAAGGGGTAGATTCTCTATGGGCTTGTTGTAAAGTGAATGGTGGAAGATAATTTTTTTAAGTCGCTAACACGCTAAAACCATTTATTTTGACTAAAAAACTTAGTAAAATAATAATTTATACATAAAAATAGCAAAAAACTTTAGAACGGAGCTCTCTGGAGCTCCAAAAACCGGTGTTTTGCTCTGTTCCGAAAATACTTTTATTATACTTTTACTCTTACTTTTACTTTAAAAATAGGTCTTACTTTTACTTTTACTTTACTTAAATAAAATTTTGACCATTAGGGTAACTGACTTAATTTCGGCCACCTTTTTTTATTTTTTTGGATAAGTTTTTTCTGGTTTTTTCAATCAAGCCAAAATTTGGCCTAAAAATCAAACAATACCTATATTTGTTATTCCAGTGCAAAATTTGAATATTTCTGTTACACTTAAAAATCAGTGAGGGTTTAAACTTTTTTTTAAGGTGGCCGAAATTAAGGCGCGTGCCATTTATTTCGGCCACCTACAAAAAACTGGCCATAACTATTGCTTAAACTAACAATAAAAATTTCTAAAGGTTGCAAATTTATCCTTAGGTATTGTTCTTGGTACATATAACTTAATTTTTGCCCGCTTGCAAACTTTAATAGTTATTAGCAAGACTTTAAATAATTATGTCAAAACCTTAAAAAAACAAGTTTTAATAACACGTGTTTTTTGTTGAAAATTTTTTTGGTGAAAAAAACTATTTCAGCATAAAATGGATTTTGTTACAGCCAACCAACTTTAAAGAAAGCATGGTAAAAATTTTATTCCATTCCATTAAGTTTTTTTATATTTTTAACCCAAAAACAGCAAAAAAACAAAATCCGCCTTAATTTCGGCCACCTTTTAGGTTTTAAAAAAAAAACAAAAAAAAACTCCTAAAACACAAAAAAACGATTAGACAAACCAAAATTGTCAACTTTAAGGATAAACAAGACGTTACAAAAGTTAAGCAGGGGTATAATTCCACACCAACCCTTGCCTATCTCTGATATTTCATATCTGACTGCATCCCTCCGCCAGGAGATAACTTTTTTTACGCATTTGAATATTTTTTTGAGAAATTTCTTACCGGTCTATTGATGTAAACGGAGAGTTAAATAACTTTAACCCGCACAGATATTCTCTACATTACCTTT